>JANIWU010000054.1:0-80284 GCA_030705145.1 Hagleromyces aurorensis | reverse complement strand
CGTCTTATTCGAGAGTTTTAGCTCACGTGATCAGACTCAGGAACGAGAGTCTACAATATGATTTGATGCACAGAATAATCCTTTCAAACTTCTAGTCAAAGACAAAAAAGTCTTCGAGTATTAGCTAAGTCTACCTAATCTGATTGTGTTGGCTTCCAGAATTATAATTTCAAATAAAATGGAACGATGCTAAGATTTTTCTTCATTTTTCCAGCCTTTCTTTCTTGACAATAAAACACTATGTCAGTGGTATGTTCAAGCTGTAGCCATAAATACAGAAAAGGTGAACCTACTACAAGAATTATTTGTATCACACTTTTGTTCTCACAATGAACCAAAACTTGAATTATTTAAGCAATAACAATAAAAAATACTCGAAATGCAAACTCTAAAAATTGTAGACAGCTAAGGTCTATGCTTATGCTAATCAGTCATGAGCTACGTCTATCTCATCTAACTGTTTCAATAGGTTGTCCATTCGTACAAAAATGGGATTGTATAATTGCTCAATTAGTGGATGTGGTTTTCCATTGAAATAATTGTTGAAACCTACATTGTTTACCACCTTTGAAATAGAGTTACTACTGGTAATACTGGTGGATGATAAGACTCTGTTCAAATCCATATGAAAATCATCCGACGAAGAAGACGGTACTGACATCGTGTCTTGCTCTTTTTGTGCAGCGCTGTGACCACCTATGACATGCTTTTCCTCATCACATAGCTCAGGTTCTGGTATTCCAGAGCTATTTGAAATTTTTAGATCCACGGATGACGTACTGTGGTTTTCTGCCGATATAGCTTCTTGCATCTCCTGCGAATCCGTTCCGCCAGATCCTGACTTTACTATTTTTGATATATCTTTGATAGCACGAGAGGATGGAATAGAAATTGCCTCGTTTGGGAAGTCTTCATTTTTCAACTGTGGTGAATCATTTGTCCTTTCAGAGGAAGACGGCGAGTATTCGCCAATCGTTGAAATTGAATAATCTGAATTTGAAGGTTCCATTTTTCCCTTATCCTTTCCTACAGTAAATGGACGCACAGGTGCTTCAAATATTTTGTGCAAATCATCCTCGACCTCCTCCCCAACTGATTGTAGTTTTTTATTTTCACCAATACTGTCTTCACGTGGAGATGCCCGCACCTTTTTGACGTCTAGAGGCAGCGTAGTTCCGGTAGCAAACGATACATCGCTAACAACTTCACTCATATCATCGTCTTCACCAAATTTCCCAGTACTCAGCCTAGCTTCCGAAAATTCGTCATATTGTCGTAAACTTAATTTTTTACTGTCTAACTTTTCGTCGTCGTCGTCATTTTCATCAGTCTCTGAAGCCGATTCTATAAACCTATCCGCATAGCTCACAACATCATTGAAACTCACAGATTTATTGCTCTTGTTGTAGTCTTTTAGAATTGTTCCTATAGAAGAATTGTGCGTGGAGGCAATGCTCACATCTGCTTCGTTTATTGATTTGGAGTCTTCACTCCCGATCTTGGTCATTGATTTTGATGACATATTTTCGTTTTTCCAACAGTTCAGTCTTGCCAAGCGTTCTGGAAATGTCTCTAAGATTTCTGCAGGTGCAAATCCGATCTTATTATCATCGCACCGTTTTACCAACCACCAATATGCATCTTGGTCATTTAGTAAAATGCATGCCTCGTCCTGTTGTAGTTGGCAGTGCGATGGGTCTGGCCCATTAAATGCATAGAGAGCGTAAAGCTTTTCTGGATCAAGCTCCTTTGGAGGAGGCAAGGGTTGGTACTCATCGTCATCGTCCATCTCTTCTCTGACTTGAAATTCGTCGACCTCATCGTCCTCGTCTTCCATATCGTCATCTTCATCCGAGAATGCCAGCCCCAAATCGTCGCCATCAAACTCGTCGGCGAGATAAAGATTGGCATCTTTTTCTGAGAGGTTTAACAAGGATCCATCTACGCTCCTGTCCATGTCTTTTATTCTCTGCTCAATGTTATCCTCAAAATCAGAGTCTGAGTAATCATAGTCGTTGGCAACATCCGGGATGTTAACCTTGTCATTTGTGGACTTGTTAGACGCCTCACTTTCTGGAAGGTCCTCTGAAAATAGTTGCTGAAACGTCTCATGCTCATGTATCCTATCATTTTCCCTTTCAAAACTCTCGGTCCTCGGCACGGAATACCTGCTTGAAGTTGTGCTTTGTAAGCTTTCTCTAATTTTAGCCTTTAAAGGGTCATCTGCTGTCGTCGGCGTGATAACGATACTTCCACTAGCACTCCCTTCATCTAAACCGCTAGTTCCCCTATTAAACATGGGTTTTTGCTTTAAAATATCTGAGTAATCGTCCACCAACGACGAGTCATTTAGTAGGTTCTGGTCGGAAATGTTTATATTAAGCCCAGACTGGGTTGATATTGCCAGCGGCTTGAGATCCATTTTGTTACTGCCTGTGCCCTTGCTAACCGTTTTAGCTGAATCCACAGACGATTCTGTCACTGCCAGTTCCGATGGCTCGACAATATCTGGATGGTCATCCATTAGTGTATCCCCAACGTATGGCTTACAGTAATATGCAGAAAAATACAATTCCTAGATTTTCGATGACAAACAACTTTTGGTGAATTTGGAAATATATGTCGGTGCGATCTTGGCAGGTTCTAGTGAAACTTTGTCAAACTCTCGCGTTATGTCCAGGAAAGAGTAGGTCTCGGACGAGGGGAAAAGGTACAATACTCGGATCACTGCTGGCCACTTATAGTATATACTTGGTGCAAACTGGTACACCTATACTACTCGTTGGCAGCCTTTGCTGATATATCTCCTATGGCTGTGCCTTTAATACGATGCACCAGGGATCTGATCCGCGTAGTTTCTGTTCCTATAAAGACAATATCAATCTGAAGCAGCACGAAAAATTCTGAAGAGATCCAGTTACCCAGGTTTCAATAGAAGATGTTTCACGTGATATTCAAGCTAGGTGTAATTTGAGTCCCAGCAACTGTACGGCAGAAGCAGAGACAATCGGGGGAAATTATATTGTAGCTAAAAGTTCATGGATGAAAATGCCACAGTTTCCCGATAACAGCAGATGCAACCGCAACATGCAATTTAAAACCTAGTTCGACTTTACTGGACTCTATTATTGATTACTTATGAAGGAATTTTCAATGGACGTGAAGAACGGAAGTTGCTGTTTTACCTCCGCCACAGATCATGTGACACTAGCTACGAATGCGCAGAGATCCAAAATGGACTGCTTCACCACCGCGCCACGCTTAATAGTTAGCACAGAGCGAAGAAAAGGACATATTTGGGCTTCGATAATACCAAGATGTGCTTTGCTCCACAGTCACTGCCATACGCACGACTTGCTAGCTTTTTGATCTGCTCTCAGCAGTGTTTAACAAGATACCCTACCTACGCAGATCATGTGTCTGTTTCAGCATGAAACAGTAGTATTACGTCCGAAATGCTCCTCGCAAAGTTCATCTCCGGCCAGATGAAAGTATTTTTAACCTAGAAACGTCTGTTTGAGGGTAAATAAAACCTGGTGGGGGTCCCAAGTTTTACCACCTGTTAGATTAGGGCTCTATGGTGGAATCTTGAAAGCGTAACAAAAGCTTCCTGGGTGGCATCTTGGTTTGGGTCAAAAATTTCAGGTCCCTTGAGGTAGAAAATGGACGTACTTGTAGCTATAAACATATGACAAGCGCTGTCGGTAGTTTTCCTTCAACGATAGTGCCAATCTGTGCAATATGATCTGCGAGAAGCACGCCGGAGAATCAGAAACCGTGAGCGACTGACAAAGCGCCTTCAACCAGACCATAAACCTGGAAAAGACATGAATAACTGAACACGAGAGGACCATCGGTACTGAATACCTACCTGCTTTTGATATCCTGCAGAAGCATATTTCGGAGACACTCTATGTAGGACGTATAAAGTGATAGAACTCCTTGGGCATCCATCTCCTCTTTTTGTAGTGATATTTGGGTAAGATCTTTGCCAACCATTTACAAAAACTCAAACTCTATCATAAAGAATGCGAATTAAGACATATTTCATTCCTTCTCTTTTCAACAGTTTTTGCTAGCACATGCCAAGAGTCCTTGGCATGAATTTCGCGGTTGCAACTCTTCTACGTTTGACCTTGTTTCCAAACCGGGTAACCTTTTAGGCCTGAACCGTTTCATGACTCGTAATTGACTTCTCTGGGTTATGTATATAGAAAGGCAGCTCATCGCTAATATATATCTTAGCATTAAAGTCAGTTTGGCAGAATATATAAAAAGCAGGATCAAGAAAGTGTGCACCGGCAACATCACAATTAGACTTTAAGCACAATTTGGCTACAGTGATCGTGCGAAATTGAATAAGGCTTCTTTCACACATAACCATGGTATCCATTTCAAAAACAGAACTAGATGGCCTTCTACCCTTAATTGCCCGGGGAAAGGTCAGGGACATCTACGAGGTCGATGAAAAGACGCTGCTGTTTGTTGCCACAGATCGTATTTCCGCATATGATGTGATCATGGACAACACCGTTCCAGACAAAGGTGTTCTGCTCACAAGACTCTCCGAATTCTGGTTTCACTTCCTACAGGACGATGTCCGCAACCACCTTGTACATATACCCGAGGGCAAAACTATATTCGACTTCCTACCAGCACAATTAAGGGAGCAAAAATACAGAAGTCAATTGGAGGGACGGTCTCTTTTAGTACAAAAGCACAAACTCATCCCGCTAGAGGTTATAGTCCGTGGCTACATAACGGGCTCCGCCTGGAAAGAATACCAAAAAACCGGGACAATACATACGTTACCACAACCTGCCGGCTTACAAGAATCCCAAGAATTGGCACAGGCGATATTCACACCTTCAACGAAGGCTGAGCAAGGGGAGCATGATGAAAACATTTCACCAGATCAGGCTGCTGCATTGATTGGAAAAGACCTTGCCAACAGAGTTGCAGACTTGGCTGTGAAACTATATTCTAAATGCAAAGAATACGCGAAATCCAAAGGAATCATTATTGCTGACACCAAGTTCGAATTCGGTATCGATGAAAGTACAAATGAGATTATTTTAGTAGACGAAGTGTTGACACCAGACTCCTCTCGTTTCTGGAATGGTGCAAACTATAAATTGGGACAGGGCCAAGATTCGTATGATAAACAGTTCTTAAGAGATTGGCTGACCAGCAATAAACTGAATGGCGTCGATGGTGTAAAAATGCCACAGGATATTATAGACAGAACTAGGAGTAAGTATATCGAAGCATACGAGGCTCTGACCGGGTCAAAATGGGAATGAACTTCTTTGCCAAGTAGCTCCGTGCTTTTCTTATACCGTAAATGCAGATTAATTAATTATATATTTTGAAAACATCTTTCTACTTACTTTACTCCCCCTATAAGTAAACATTCCAGCCACCGTCTATCGATATCTAGTTTGCCAATGGTATGCCGGCCTACTAAATTTCTTACCGTAATAGCCATCGATAGATTCAGGAACCTTCCCAATTTTTTTGCCGTTGACAACCTCTCTAGCGCGCTCCTCAACCGCCTTTACAAACTGTTCTTTCAACTGCGATAATTCTCTCTCATATTCAAGCGATTGTTTCTCCAAAATCTTCTCGATATTAACTAACTCGCTTTCGTAGTTCAAAAGATTTCTTTCAAAGCTCTCCAATTGCAAGGATTTTCTTGCCGTTCTCACTTGGATATCCTGAAGTAACTCAAAAGTTGATGGCCTTGTTTTCAAATCAACATCAACCATCGAGTGTATGATGGCATTGAGCCCATTAGAGTAATACTCAGGGATTCGATCAAATTTCCCAGCTTTGATTTTATTCTGCAATTCCAGATAATTTTTGGCCTGAAATGGAGGATGCAAGGAGCACATCTCAAATATTACACAGCCTAATGACCAAATATCACTCAGGGGTGAATACGGTTGATCCATTAAAACTTCAGGCGACATATAATAGGGTGTTCCGACATATGTTGTTGCAAATTGTATGCTTGTTTCAAGAGATTTAGCAAGGCCAAAATCGCCTAACTTAACTATCACCTCGCTGTAATCAGATTTTGCTTTATTATTTTGCGATTGTTCAGTGCTGTCCTCATCATAACTAAGGAAGATGTTCCCTGGCTTTAAGTCCCTATGAATAACAATATTTTTCCCTTTTGATGGCGGTTTCATTCTATCGTAAATTGTTGTCAATGTTGCTAAATCCTCACCGTAGTGGCACTTGTATAATGCATTTAATAATTGTGCCAAAATACCCCATACAATCTTCTCTGGTATATATTTGTGTTCCTGTTTATAATGCCTGATCATTTGACTCAAATCCCCTCTCGAGCAATATTCCATGTACAGATATAACACTTCTTTCTGCTCCTCAAAATCCCAGTTCTGAAACTTGACGATATTTTCATGTTTCAATTGTGATAAAATACTGCATTCTGCAATCAACTGTTGCCTTTCCTTACTATTCATATGCCCGTATTTTATATCCTTCCTAACCATCAATCTCTTCGTCGGGAGATGGATCACTTTCCTAACTGATCCAAACGACCCTCTTCCAATTTCTTCAAGAACTTGATACTCGGATTTAGGTTGTTTCTGGAGACCTTGAACTACAGGAGGTGAATAATCCCTGAGCAGTTGTCGTCTGTGCATCATGTACTTTTTCTGTTCAACACAACCACGAACTTGATGTCATTCGGTGGTTATTCTAACCTTCCAATAATTTCATATTGTAAGATGTCGATATAGATGCTAACTTAGTTGTATTCATTTACTTTGCAAGATCTTTTTATTTTGTCGATAATAATGTTGATATATTTCTTAATCAGGAATAGTGAGTAGTTGTTTATTATGGCGTACGAGAAATTTACGCATGTACGAGTTATCATCAAAATCTCACACGTGATCTTGATGTGTAAATTGGGTGAAAGTATTGTTGCGGCATAGTTTTAATTCAATGATGAGATGCCTTTGTTTCCTGCAGATTATCAGCCAAAACGTTTCCAAGCAAAGTTTCTATTCAAACTTGTGTCCAAAGTATGATAACGTCCTAAACTTTCGTATGCCATAGATTTTCTTGCAAATAATGATATCAACTTCGAGGATAAATCCTTATTCATTTGGGCATCCTTTATGATTTTCTAGAGAATCAGAAGTTAATAAATCACCGTGAAATCCTTGGAATAGCGAATCCATCTTTATCAACAGCATATGAAGAATTCAAACCAGTTAACTTGGATACTTTCTCTTTCAATAAACCCTTAATATCATTACATAATTGGTGAATCAAAATTGAATCATATCCAACTTGTCCTTTTCTTTGGCTACTCCAATTATTCTCCAAAAAATCGACTAGCTGTCCTAACTTGTTAGAAATTCCAGTAGACTGACTAACTTGATTATGGAATTCAATACCTCTGGTAAATACTAATTTGATAAATTTCAACAAATCAATCTGTATCAGTAAACTATTATAGTAAAGATCGAAAAATGATACAATCCTCTCAAAAAACTTACTATGGTTTACGATGTCGTAGCAAACTCCATCCATACAATTTAATGAACAAATCCTTGTGAAACGTGTCAAAAAGTTTCCAAATTCTTCTACATTTTCGCCGATATCGAAAAAGGCATTCAATATGTCGCTGTTTCTCAATGTAATTTTATTACCGTTAGTCTTACTCAAATCGATTAAGATTTTCTGATCGGTGCGAATAATTTTGGCTCTATCATGCAAAGTAGATTGTAAACAGTTCAATAAAATTTCGGTACAATCATTAATAAAATCTTTGTCATAATTGATGAAATCTTTAGTCAAATTAATCAGGGGAGCAGATTTAGAGTAGGGGAGTTCAGCAGAAATTTCAATGCAAACCGAAATAGCTAAGCTTAATATTGGTTTCAATTTCATTCGATCACCATTGCTGTTCAGCATGCATAAAGTAAATTTAATAAAATCATTCCCATGTTTTACAGTTGCTAGCTGTCGCACCATATTTTTGTTTAGATGTGTTGTATGATAACAGACTTTAATATAATATTTCCAAACAGAATAGTTCGGTGATGAATAATTGGTCAGAATATCTGATGAAAGAAATGTTAACAGCCACGAAATGAAATCATCTGGGAGTTCTAATGGCTCTTTCTTTGTGGAATGTGAAGAGCTATCGCCAATTGAAAAACCTGAAATACCTGCCGCGATTGGAGTTGCTGTAGGTGTGTAGAGAGAATTTCTGGGTGATGATGCTGGAGACGACGATCCTGCTGAAGTTCCGGAATGTAACCTCAAGTCTAAAGTGGAATTGAGATGAGACTGAATGAGCATATATGTCAAAGATTTGAAGATTATGTATAAAACATCTGGATTGTTAACCTTGACATCTACTTTTATAGCATTAGCTAGAAATTTTTTCTGAAAGCGACCAGATAATGAGTATGCTGCCAACTTCAAAATGATTGATTGGGCATTTTTATCTGATGATAAATTCCGAAGAGGGAGATCAATATCTAAATTCTCTTCACACCAATGGATCCAATATGTGATTGTTGAACATACTTCCAAATATTTATATGCGAGCTCTAAAATGACAGAAGGCTTCTTGTACTTTTCCAAATGATTTATAACACCACATTGAAATAATTCTTTTTGGTTATGAGCCATAAAAAATTGAGATACAACGTCTTCATTGACTAAAACTGATGGTAAAGCCCCGAGTGCAATAAATCTATTTTTAAGCAGCGACTGATTAAACCTTTTGTCATAATCAAAAATCTTGAAAAAATTGAAATTACACTTGTCCTCGGCATTTGTCATGGCTTCTATAATGTATTCCATATTGTCCTGCTTATTGAATAGAGCGTTTAGATGTGACACGTTCAATTCTTCTCCTTTAATAATTCTCTGTAGAAGTATGTCAATGTTGGGCAAAATTGGTCGAGGACCTGTAGCACTATTGCTTTCATGTGTTTCCATTACTCCTAAAGATATACTAGAAACACTCTTTGAAGGTGTGACTTGTATAGTTAGATTTTCAAAATCGTTTTCCCAATTATAATTAGATTCTTCTGAAGTTTCTTTAAACTTGTCCAGTTTGCTTTTCTTCTCATTTACCCAAATATGCATTAGCAGCTGCTTAGCTGTGGGACGCCGATACATGCTCTTCTGGAAACACAGACAGAGGAATTCTTTTGCATCTTGCGAAATAAAATCAGGCGGTATAAATGGATCGTTTTCAATTGCATAGTAAATGTTGATATCAACCAAATTGTAGTAGGGAGGGTTTCCAGTTAATAACTCCACAACAGTGGCACCGAGAGACCATATATCACTTAAGGTAGACGCTCCTCGGTTACCGATTATTTCGGGAGCCATCCAATTAAGTGATCCTGCCAATGTCAATGCAATATTATTTACTTGAGTCGAGACCCCAAAGTCTGCCAGCTTTACGACATTGTTAGAGTCTAAAAGCAGATTGGCTGCTTTAATATCCCTGTGAATAACACCTTGCTCATGTAGATAATTTAGCCCTTGAAGGGTTTGTCTTATGAAGAGTTTGGCTTGCGATTCTTGAATACCGTGCCCTCTGCTTATAAGATTCTTCAATGAACCTCTTGAACAATATTCCAGAATAATATACAAGTTGTGCAATTTCTGGATGAATCCGTGATACTTAACGATGTTGATGTGATTAAGATTCTTGAGCAGATCAATTTCTGACATGATATCGACCAATTCTTCGTCGTTATCATAATCTATTTCCTTGATTGCAACAACCTGTTGAGTTTTTCGATTTATTGCACGATAGACAACACCGTATGAACCTTTACCTATAACCTGCTTCAGTTGGTACTGTACTTGAGGGCGGGCCAAATCATGCCCATCTCTATTTCTCTGAGGGCTGCCATCTTTCTTTGAGCGCAGTCCATTATCCTTGGATTTTCCAACATATGCGCCATTGACTTGTTGGGCAGGAGTCAAGTTGACTTTTTCATGCATCATAAGCCTACTCTCATTTGCTCGTTCCCTGGTGTCTGTTCCAAAAATGTTTGTACATTATTAAGTCCCCCACTGTTTACATTTCCTCCAATTAAGAACGTGAAAGTCACGAGCAAGACTAACACGGCGAGTACTTTCTCAATAATTCTTCGTGAAAATACGAATTATTCAGAGGCAGTAAACTATAAAAGTTTGCGACAATATCATAGCGGTATTGTCGCTTTTTGAAGAATGAACTTTAAGAGTTTTACGGCTTGCTTTCTTCGGGAGGTATTTGACAACAGCCAGAGACAAAAGGAGAAAGTTGATAAACGTCTTTGACGTTTATATTTAGGAACAATCAGAAGTTATAAAGACTAAATAAAAACAAGGCGCCAAACCCTTGAAGCTACACAGGAGGGAAGGGATCAGATGTTATCGGCGGGTGTTCACGTGACCAACGTACTTATAGTGATATTTTCTTCTAATGCTGTCCTATAGTTGGCTTTGAAATCGAAATATCAAGAGTGGAACGATTAACACTACAGAAAATTGTACAACTTCAAAGTTTTAGTACTGTTTTGATCTGCAACAAAAATCACAAAGTTTTCTGCCTGTCCATTTAACTTTTCGGCTTGAATAGACCCACAATGGTTGGCAATGAACTGTTTTCTTGAGCCTTTTCCCTTGTTAAGGATTGGGCTAGTTTCAATATTTTGGGGCCTGTCAGAAGTTATTTTATACCAGTGAAAACATGCTGATGTCTAAGAAACTTGTTAGTATGAGTTTGCTGGAGTAGGCAATAAGGAAATGTGGAATTGCTCCTCCAGGGGTTGTTAAGCAAAACGTTCGAAAATATATTGAAAATGCCGAGTATTCCCATATTCCAATAATTTCAAGAACCTGAGCTACAAACAATTGACTACCGGTAATATATATCGTTTATTCCACGGGGTCCGTATCATTTCATATCCTCAAGTTAACTTTCGTTTGTTTAACACCCACTGAAACATTTGATGTACCAACACTGGCTGAATCTAAGAACCGTTCCTGATGGAATCAAAAATGATTTTGATGAATGTTCCAGTCAAGCAAACTAGCACGAGGTATTCTTCGCTTCTACTGGGTTGCCTGGCCCTTTGTTTTTCGTGTCAACAATGCTGAGCAGCATTAAGTGCCTGTCTGAAGCCAATCATCATAATACTGCTTCTCATTGATGGTTTCTAGGCTATTGGCCATTCAAATATCTCCTACTTCAAGCATTGCAAGAGGGCAAAGACGCTCTTTAGTACTGTTACCACAGAATTTTGGCATGGGTTGCCACATATGCAGCACAACACTACTATATGAGCTGCATCGTCGAATATGATTGTGTGCACCATCAAGCAAGAATTATCCGTATTTTAAACATCGTTTAGCCGCGAGCAAACACACTGGCACTGCGTAGTACCTTCTATCCACAAGTTCTTCCCACACCTCTTTCACAAGACACACGGTAACCACATAACCACACAATTTTTTTTAAGTGCAAGAATCAAGGCAACACATTATATGAGTATGCCATAAACATCAAAGTGGTTGACCCTCCACTTTAAGCTGGCTGAGCGCATCAGTTTCCGAACGCTTGGCGCCAGCTCAACTGTAAAGCAATCACATGCTACATGCCACGTGACATCGAGTTTGCGGAATTATTGTAATCTTCGTTTTGGGTACCGGATTCCCATCACCCGTACACCGCGCCATATTGTTGCCGTGCAACGTACGGACTCCCCTCGTTTGCTGAATGACCCTGCGGCATTCCCCACTGCGTGATCTGTGGTTTAATGGAAGGGAATCATATTTTGTTACCACGCTGCAACCAGCGCCCTGCATTGTACTACAGTAGTTCTTTTATTGGAAATTTGGAGACAGTAGAGTCATGCATCCCAACAGAGGCTGAGGGAAGTAATGACTCTCACATGCACGAGGAAGCATGACTTGGGCGCACACAATTCGGATAAAGTACTGGTGCGTTGGATATCATGCAAGTGCCTGGTATATATAGCTAGAGATGGGTGATCCACCGACTGTCACGGGCAAGGCGGTTCACGCAAAGCAATCTAACGTAAAAGCCAAATAGACCAGTTTCAAAAACTAGACACTTCTACAATGCCAAGTTCGAACGTCAAACAGTCGGATTTGAAAAGACTGCCCATCCCTCCCGTAGACGACACCCTTAACAGGTATCTTTCGAGAGTAGAGCCGCTGCAAGATGAGAGGCAGAACAAACGGACCAGGAAGGTTATATTAGGTGCCGAAAACCTCGACTCGATGCAGACCCTGCAGGATCGCCTGTTGAAGTACGACCAGCAACTGGCGAACGATACGCCAGAGTCGTCCTACATCGAACAGTTTTGGTATGACTCCTACCTACTTTACGATGCCTCCGTCGTGCTGAATGTCAATCCCTTTTTTCAGCTGCAAGATGACCCCACCATCAGAGACAGTAGCGAAACCGGAGCGGGACCATACGGGAGATACACCACCCAAGTCAAGCGTACCGCCAAGTTGGTTACTTCGATACTGAAGTTTATCAGGGAAATCAGACATGGGACTTTGAAACCAGACATGGTGAGGGGCGGCGCCACGCTCTCTATGGACCAATACAACAAACTGTTTGGCTCCAGTAGGATACCTCCCGGGCCAGGAGAGTCTTCCTGTCACCTGCAGACAGACACCACCTCGCACCACGTCATCGTCATGTACAAATCACAGTTTTACTGGTTCGATGTTCTAGATGTCAACAATATGCCCATTTTCAAGACACCGGAAGAATTAGAATGGAATTTACACTCCATTATCATGGACATGGAGAGAAGCGCGACTGACGAGGACCAGGCAACTTTACCTTTTGGTGTCTTTACAACGGAAAGCAGAAGAGTGTGGTCCAACGTGAGAGACTACGTCTTCAACGACACAGACAAGACCAATTGGAAGAACCTGAAGATCATCGATAGCGCGCTATTTGTAATATGTCTTGATGATGTTTCCTTTGGCAAAGGTGAGGAGACCGAGATGGTCAAATCTCTCCTATGTGGCACTTCTGATATTGTCCTTGATGAAAGCCACGTTAGAAAGCCACTTAGCGTCCAACGAGGCACATGCATGAATCGGTGGTATGACAAGCTCCAGTTAATCGTCACCAGAAATGGTAAGGCTGGCATCAATTTTGAGCACACTGGAGTGGATGGACACACTGTCCTACGTATGGCTACAGATATTTATACAGATTCCATTTTGAGTTTTGCTCGAGGAGTCACGAAGAATGTCCCTGACATCTTTGAGTGCCAGGGAACCACAAACCCCAACAACAACACTAACAAGTTAGACCGAGCTAATCTTATAACAATTCCCAGAAAGTTGGAATGGAAAGTCGACTCATTCCTGTTGTCCTCCCTACATTTTGCGGAGACTAGGGTATCCGACATTATTTCACAATACGAATTTGCAAATTTGGACTTTGAAACATACGGCTCCTCTCATATAAAAGCCATGTTCAAATGCTCTCCAGATGCATTTTGCCAGCAGATCTTCCAAATTGCCTATTATGCATTGTACGGTAGGTTTGAGACGACTTATGAGCCGGCGATGACCAAGACTTTTCAGAACGGACGAACAGAGGCAATCAGGTCTGTAACAAATGAATCAAAGCAGTTTGTGAAGTCCCTGTTTGATCGTAATGCTAGCGATGACGATCGCATTAAATTTTTGCATAGCGCCTGTAAGAAACATTCTGCCATCACGCGAGAATGCTCCATGGGCCTTGGGCAAGATCGTCATTTATATTCGCTGTATTGTGTATGGCAAGAGTGGTTCAAAGACTCCATGCCCATGCCCCCAATTTTTGGAGATAGGTCTTGGAAATTGATGAACAACAACATCATGTCCACATCAAACTGTGGAAACCCATGTCTGAAGAGATTTGGTTTTGGTCCTGTAGTTCCAAATGGTTTTGGTATAGGTTACATCATTCGTGATAACTCCATCTCCATTGTTGTATCTTCAAGGCATAGACAGACGGATAGATTCGTTTCTTTGTGCGAAAGATCGCTCCTGGAGATTGACCATATATTTGAAAGGTACGTGGCCAGCAAGAATGTGATTCCGCCAACGATATCAGCCAAAAAGATGTGTCCAATATCTTCTACCTCGAGCGAAGACCACGAGAAACCTCAAGAAAAGCGTCGCGATTACTTGCCCGGAATCAGACGAACCACAGTGCAAGACCATACAAAGTCCGAGGATTTACGGTTCCTTCTGGGTGGATATGATTACTTTGATGTTAGCGTGACTGGATAAGATACTGAATTTCCAGTAAAGACCAGTTGTTTGTAATTTAAGCAGCAATATTTATGAATTGAAATGATATGTCATTAACATTGGTTCCATAGGACAATGCCTATTAACATAGGCGATGAATACAACCACTGTTGCAAGTGACGACTCGGTAGTTGCAGGGAAGTCTAAACGTATCGTAAAGAAAATAGGAGGTTTACCCAACGCAATCCAGTTTACCATACATCTCCTATAGAAGTAATAAATAGGTCATCTTATCTTTCTACAAGCTTTTATCGTATGTGTCTACCTGTCGTTTAAGATGTCTGAAAGTCGTAAACGTTGCTTTAAAGGATCTTGTCCTAGTTTGTTTACCCTACTTTGAGGATCAGGGGCCGAACGAGCTAAGGGAGAAAAACTCCATCAACGAATTACAGACGATTGAGTAATTTCAGTGTCCACATCAAATCAGAGTCGTTAATTAAATCCTTTTCTATTATCCTGGAATCATCATTGACAAAGCCCAAACTTTACAAGTTTGCATCAGTTTTGAGAGGCTTAGAGGTGTTTTTCTTTCAGAAGCTGTACAAACGCCAAGTCCATCTATAAAACTCGGTCTTATTTTGCTACGGCATAGCAGATCAGTCTTGCGACAAAACTTCCGATTGGAGATTTAACAAACGGTGAAGTAAGGCACGAACAGAAGGAAGATTCATAAGAGGCATATCTCCAATTATTTGAAAGATCTCGGTTGAGAAAAAGAGGTTAGCATAATCGTTTTCTATTGCATTTAATTAACACATACCTTGGGATAGTTGTATCCATAGTGAATACTAAATACCAGAAAGAATGCCAAACGCTCCAGTAAAAAGAATGGTGGTGGGACCTGTTGGACCAGTCACAGAGGGTCCTGCATCCGTCCTGAATTTCAACCCTAATTCGGTGGTAAGTAAGCCACTCCTGAAGCTGAAGTTACTAGATTCACTCCGCCAGGGAAACTTTGAACAATTGCTCCAGTTGTTGCGGGAGAAATTTGTACCCAAAGATGACCCCAGTGTCATCGAGGTGCAACAGCTAATTTTACACTACGCTGTACAAGTTGCTCCTGTGGCACTTATAAAAAACATTGTTGGGCATTTCATAGGCAAGAAAGGAAACAGTGACACTTTTAAGCTGGACATTAACCAACAAGATGAAAATGGGAACACTCCATTGCATTTGGCAGCCTTCCAATCCAGAGGAGATGTTGTGTCCTTCCTAATGGACCAACCCACAATCAATGATTGTGTCGTTAACAACTCGCATCTACAAGCGATTGAGCTGTGCAAAAATCTGAATATTGCACAAATGATGCAGGTGAAACGGGCCAATTATGTTGCTGAGGTCGCTCAAGAGTTTAGGACAGCATTCAATAATAGGGACTTTTCGCATCTGGAATCAATTTTAGCTAGCCCCAGAAACGCCGAGTTACTAGACATCAATGGGATGGACCCAGAAACGGGGGACACCGTCTTGCATGAATTTGTAAAAAAGAAAGATGTTATCATGTGTCGTTGGTTGTTGGAACATGGGGCTGATCCTTTCAAAAGGGATGCTAAAGGTAAATTGCCTATTGATCTCTTGAATAGAGTTAGTGAATCAGACAGTGCCACGAACACAAAAGCTGCGATTGATATTGAGTTGAAAAAGCTACTATCAAAGGCCGCTAAGGAACAGAGTGTTATAGATGTGACAAACAATTTACATGAAGCACCTACATATAAGGGATACTTGAGAAAGTGGACAAATTTTGCGCAGGGTTATAAATTGCGCTGGTTCATTTTGAGTAGTGACGGTAAGCTATCATATTATAAAGACCAGGCTGACACTGTTAATGCTTGTCGTGGGGCTCTTAATATGTCGACATGCTACTTGCACTTGGATTCATCCGAGAAACTCAAGTTTGAAATCATTGGAGGACAAAATGGCACTATTAGATGGCATTTAAAGGCGAATCACCCTATCGAGACCAATAGGTGGGTATGGGCCATTCAAGGTGCTATCAGATTTGCCAAAGATCGTGATATGATGAGAAAAACAAATAACATACCTCCTTCATTGGCTATGGGTCGTGGCATGTCCACATCCTCAGGAGCCGCGGTTCAAAAACCAATTTCCAAGGATCAGCCAAATGGAAGAGCAATCCCCGCATCGTCTTCATCTTCAGGAAATCACTCTAATAGTCATGATGAAAAACGTTCACCTATGGAAAAGAAACCCATGCTGTCCTCACCAAATTCTGCCAGACATAATCGTTCTGACAGCAAAGCAATATCAATAGGTTCCAATGAAGTTAGTTTGAATGATAATCTAACTGAATCTGGGAAGCGTTACGTTAGTAAGGTGATTGAAAATCGTATTGAATCAGGCTCTAGTGCATCATCAGCAAAAGGAATCAATATGGATGACAACGGATCTAGAAAGTCTAACCCAACAAAACCAGTACCTGCTCCACCCTTTCCAGGTAATGATATGGCAGCTGCTGCATACCATAATGGGACGTATATTGAAGGTGAGGTAAATTCTGATGAAGAGGAGGATGGAGTAAAGATCCAAGTAGATGAGGAGGACGTCAAAAACCAATATGGTCCCTATGCACAAAAGTTGGCCATGTTGCAAAGATCTATTACAATGGAAATATCATCATTGAGTGAGCTGCTAGATGATAAGAATAACCTAACTCCAGAGGTATGGGATACCTGCAAGCAGTCGATGGCAACTATCTCTGAATGTTTTGAAAAACTGATTGCTCTATCCGGAGAAAGGGATAAAAAGTTGGTGAATATGTTGTCAAAGCAAAGAGACGTAAACAACGTATGGATCCAATCGGTCAAAGATCTGGAACTTGAATTGATTGAGAAAACAGAAAGGCTAGCTTCTCTAGACAAGGAGAGAAAAAATCTCAAAAAACTATGGCAAAGAAAATTAGCTGAAGCAGGTGAACTATCGAACATTTCATTGCCAAATTCCCAAAGTGAAGTTGAAGAGAATAATGATGAAACTTTAGAACAAATTGCTAAATTTATCGAGGCAACTAAAGAGGAGGACGAAAATTCTGATGACGAATTTTTTGATGCAGAAGAACTCATCGAGGCCTGTAAAGAACAAAACGAACTTGATAATACTCTTGAGTTTGACAAAAGTTCTTTTGAAAAAGATATTGTAAAGCCAGAGGAAGAGATTAAACAATCAGCCGAGGAGGTACGAGACCTTGCTTTGGATTTGAAGCCAGAGAGTGTTAAAGAGTCACCAAACCAAAATGTAAGTATGAAAGATTCACAGGATGTGCCAACTTCGGCTCATTCTACTAATATTACCAATGTAGGTGAATCTTCGGCAAAGTCAACTCAAGAATCTTCAGGGGCTGTAAGACACCTGAATTATGCTCCGACTGAGGTCACATTGGTTCCAGAGAGTAAACAAAAAGAACTGCCAGCGGTTCAAGCAACTAGTAATGAGAAAAAGCAAGTTTCGCCTCCAAAAGGTTTTGATTTTGAGAGTTTGTTTGCACATTTCTTGACCACAGCAAACCAAACTAAAAAAGCAGAACTGTTGTTTTCAGAAGGATCTTTTCTGGGTTATGAAGATGGTTTAAGGAAGAGATTAAAGTTGGATGAAGATGACCGTCCAAAAGTTAGTTTGTGGAGTGTTTTAAAGTCGATGGTTGGTAAGGATATGACACGTATGACGTTACCCGTGAGCTTTAATGAACCTACATCTCTTTTGCAAAGAGTTGCTGAAGATTTAGAGTACACACACTTACTTGATGAAGCCGCTTCATTTGATGATCCAACCCTTAGGTTGTTGTATATTTCCATTTTTACGGCTTCTTCGTACGCTTCTACTATAGGTAGAGTTGCCAAGCCTTTCAATCCGCTTCTAGGTGAGACCTACGAGTACTCTAGACCAGACAAAAAGTACAGGTTTTTCACAGAACAAGTTTCACACCACCCTCCAATTTCGGCAACATGGACAGAGTCCCCAAAATGGGATTTCTGGGGTGAATCATGGGTCGACTCTAAATTCAACGGTCGTTCCTTCCAATTCAAGCATTTGGGTCTTTGGTACTTGAAAGTGCGTCCTGACAGTGGCGATAAAGAGGAGCTGTACACCTGGAAGAAACCAAACAATACCGTGATAGGTATTTTGGTCGGAAATCCCCAGGTCGACAATCACGGTGATGTTAAGGTTACCAACCATACGACTGGTGACTACTGTCACCTGAACTTCAAAGCTCGTGGCTGGAGGTCATCAGGCGCCTATGAGGTTAGAGGTGAGGTTTACAACAGCAAAGGCAAGAAAATGTGGGTTTGGGGTGGCCACTGGAACGACACTATATATGCAAAGAGGGTCGTTGGCAAGGACAGTGGTGAGTTGAATCTACACAAGACCGAGACCACCGCATCGTTGACTGCCAAGGGCCCAGCTTTTGATGGCTCAAAGTTCATTGTGTGGAAGGTCAACAAACGGCCAGATGCGCCATTCCACTTGACACCATTCGCTATCACGCTTAATGCACCTCAGCCCAAATTGCTAGGATGGCTGCCACCAACAGACACACGTCTGAGACCGGACCAGCGGGATATGGAAGACGGCAAGTACGACGAGGCTGCCGAAGAGAAACACAGGCTAGAAGTCAAGCAGAGAGAGGCTCGTAAGGAGCTCGAGGTGCAGAACCGCGAGTACAAACCAAGATGGTTCGTTAAGGATATACATCCGGTTACCAAGAGTCCGTACTGGCGCTACAAGGGTGAGTACTGGATCCGTAGAAAGAACCACGACCTGAAGGACTGCGGAGATATCTTCTAGTTGGTTGCTGCTGGGAAGTCCGATCGCTCTTAGGCTGTGCATAATCCAGTGTCTCTAGAGGCACACTAATTTATAATTGTATACTTAACATATATTTCCTGTTCTACAGGCACGCGCTAGAATGCTTGAGGAGACATGAGTCTGCATGTCCTTAGAAGCACAACGACGCACTAAAACGCCAGCAATCAGCTGCAACGGTTATTAAGAACTTCGGTTCTGTTGACGCATGCGTATACGAGCTTCTTTTGGAGCACCTCTTATTTATACCCTGTGTGCACGCATTTCTGTTTTTTCCTTCAACTTTCCACATTCTCACGCTTATATTTGCTTCGCATGCATATATGGGAAACTCATAGAGGAAGACAAAATCCATATATAAAGGGCTCTTCCAAGCACCAGAAAACACAGCAATGTCAAGGCAATTGACAATCCGATCCAAAAATACTGAAGGTTCATAGCACAGCAAGCTTAGACTAGTCCAATTGCAACGGCAATATCGATGAGCAGAACAGTTGTAAATATCAATACCCCACCACCTTACTTAAGCCTGGCCAGCAACGAGAACCTGCCCACAGTGTTGACCATCGCGGGCTCTGATTGCAGTGGGGGTGCCGGTGTCGAGGCAGACATCAAGACAATGACTGCACACCGGTGTTACGGTATGACCTGCTACACCGCGCTCACGATCCAGTCGCCCGCGGCCGTCTACAATGTGTTTCCAATTCCCAGGGCCACGATTAAACAGGTCTTGGATGTTCTGTTCAAAGACATGAAGTGTGATACGATCAAGACCGGTATGTTGACCGTTGATGCGATTGAAGAGCTGCATGCCAAGTACACGTCGCTCCCAGCGGACTCCCGCCCAAAGTTAGTTGTGGACCCAGTGCTGGTCGCTACCTCGGGCTCGCCATTGGCAAGTAAGGAGCTGGTCAACGTCCTTAAGGAAAAAATTACACCTTTGGCGTCGATAATCACGCCAAACGTGCCCGAATGCTTTGAGTTGATCGGCGAAACCAGGAAGATCGAAAAGCTCGAAGATGTCCTCGACCTCGCAGTCAGCGTCTCAAAGGCCACCAGCTGTGGCACGGTCCTTGTTAAGGGCGGACACATCCCCTGGGAGAACGCAGAGAGCAAATCGATTTCTGACGTGCTCTACCTGGCCAGGGAAAACAAGTTCGTGGTGTACAACGGCCGTTTCAGCGAGACTACGCACACTCATGGTACCGGCTGTACTCTGGCTGCGTCCATCGCGTCGAACGTGGCTCGTGGGTACTCAATCTGTCAAGCCGTCTACGGAGCCATCGAGTACGTCCAGAGCGCTGTTTCCATCGCATGCAATGTCACGAAGCCCCACATCGAGGAAAACGGCCCTATCAACCATGTGTACGCGGTCGAGATTCCTCTCGAAAAGATGGTCCAAGACGAATGCTTTTCCGGACACGAGGTTGTGAAGACGCCTGTCATTGGGAAGCCTCCAAGCATTAAGGGCTCTTTCTTTGAGTACCTGATTAACCACCCCAAAGTGAAGCCACACTGGGACAGCTACGTGAACCACGAATTTGTCAAGCAGGTGGCCCAGGGTACTCTGGCCAGAGAAAAGTTCAGGTTTTTCATCGAGCAGGATTACGCATACCTGGTCGATTATGCCAGAGTGCACTGCGTTGCTGGTAGCAAAGCGCCTAATTTGGACGGAATTGAAAAGGAGCTGGTCATTGTTGGGTCTGTGAGACACGAGATGGAACAACATCAGAGTAGATTGAAAGAGGTATTCGGAGTCACAGAGCCAGGGTACTTCGAGAATATTTACAGAGGACCTGCTCTCAAGGCGTACTCGCGCTACTTCAATGACATTGCCCGCCGCGGCAACTGGCAGGAACTGGTGGCTTCGCTGTCGCCATGCTTAATGGGTTACGGCCAGGCACTCATCAACAACAAGAAGTACATCACTGTTAAGGAGGGAGACGTCTACCACGAGTGGTGCGAGACTTACATGAGTGCTGGCTACACTGGTGCTATGGCTACCGGCCTGGTTCTCCTGGATGAGATCGTTGAGACCTATCCTGCTGAGCAGATTGAGACTCTCGTGACGATCTACGCTGAGGTGTGCGAGCTGGAGACCAATTTCTGGACAGCCGCTTTGAATTACGAATCTAAATGATTTAGTGCAAAATCAGTAATTCAAGAAAGGTACTGAAAGTAATGATAGGTTTTACAGAGTAGGCTGTTTTATAGAGATAGATTAAAAGAATGTGAGTTTCACGTTGAAGTATCTTCTGGTTGTGGAGAGTGTTTCGCAGGTACTGCAACGGCCGAAGCACGGGAAGCATACGTGTTGGCTTTGGGTTACAAACATGAGCAATTATAGTAGGGGCCTGTCCATGGCAAGTTAATAGCAGTCCCTTTGCCCGACTGGTCCATTCGCACTTGTCTGGGGAGGAGTAGGAGGTGCCAGTGGAAATTAGCGATGAGCCGTGTGTGACGATTTTTCAACACATGGTAGCTAGGATTGCTACTGGCCAACAAAGAGCAACTCGGACTTTTATGGTCGCAGTGCCGAGGTGTAGGACTGATACGGGGTCGTGGGTAAATTACAGGCTCAGCAGGCAACGGTAATGGGCAGTAGAGGCGAAGATAAGACTGTTTATGCAGAGATAAGTCTATTGTGTGCAGTGAAGCAGAAACGCACATAGCATGCACATTATACACTTTCCAGAGCTTATGATTCTTTCTGAACATTGATTGCGTGATGTGGGGACGTTAGAAACACGTCAATCGCTATCGTGCAATGATTTTTGCCATTTTGCAAGATCCTGTCTTGGTGGTCGTGCAATAATTTATGTAATTTCACAAGCGCTTGTCCTGGTTGTCCCTCACTGCTAGCGCTGACGTCTCCAGGATGAACGATTGTTCCTTCTGCAACATGTATACCCGGTGGCCGTGGCCAAAAGTGCGAAACCTGCGCTCTCCCACTCCAGTGCCAGGAGACTGCAGGTCTTTAGCAAAGTCAGTCACTGTTACCAGCTCACGCTGTACATCCGCAGCCTCCATGTTCGGTCAACACAAGCAGCACTTGGCTTTCCACCGCTAGCTAGTGTTTAGAGAATAGGAACGTTTCGTCCTCTTTCCTAATCCTTCTATGTGGTTACACTCTTCTTGATAGGGCAGATGCGCAGAGATCTGCCTCGGCACTACAGGGCCATCTCCATATTCTGCACGTGACACTTGCAATATACGACGACAGACACATTCTCCATTGACATGCGTCAGCGACAGCTCCGCCAAGCAGATGCAAAAGGCGTGCCACAATAGCATGCAAAGCGGTGCACCAGTTTATACCTCATTCCCAGGGGGAAGAGTGTTGTAACAGCATCAGCTCACCGTTACTATCATGTGACTTTTCTGTCTCGGCAGTATCCTCTCGAGCGTCACCATAGCACTCCATGCGGCGGGCGTCTTGGCCCTTGGCAGAACTGCAATTCACCGATAGCAGCACTGTCTTGCGAGATTCTAAGCCATGTCAATGGCCGAGCCACACGGACCGTCAGCTCTAAATATATCGTTATTTATCATTCTGTACGGCTAATTCCATTTTCTTAGCAGGCGTGCCGGGGTGCAGCAGCAGGGTGGGTTTAGCTGCTGCTGCTGCTGCTCCTGCTCCTGCTGCACTCCGCATTTTTTCATCAGCTTGTCTCGCCGTTCTGCTGGCGTTCCTGCCGCAGCTCCGGCCGCAGCTGCGCTTGATGGAGTGTTCCGCGGAACTCGGATCCCTAGCGCGTGCGTTTCACGTGATCTAAGTCACCGCCTCTCCGGGTAACTATTCCAGAATGTTCCATTTTTGCTGCAGCCGCGGCCAGGGCTTCCCAGATCTGCCCCAGCTCGCCTTGCACGACGGCCCACCACGCAGAGCAAACGGAGATGTCTTTGTTGGCACTTCCGGCCCAATCTCTATCGCGATGGCAGGGGTTATAGTGACAGAGCCTATATAAGCGAAGCCAACCAAGCCTAACCAAGAAGGTCACTAAACGAAGGCGACGTCGGCACTTCAAGATATAAAAGAAGCCCACTGGACTGCGAGAACCGCTGCCCTTCGAAACACCAGGAATCACAGCCTGGACACCCGCCTCATCTCACCGTTAACGACAGTTGCTGCCGCAGAACGGGGTGTATTGGTAAGCATCGATCCATCTGCCTGATAAGAGACACAACGTCGGGCGCCGCTTCGACTACAACTGCAACAATACCCGCGCGCACCGCCGCTTAGGAGCCACAACAACGACAACCCACCGATCCAGCAATCATGGCTTCGACTGAACTGACGCTCAAGCGCACGCTGACCGACATCCTGGAGGACGAGCTCTACAACCTCAACAACATTGGGCCGCACAGAAACGAGCTCTACGCAAGCAAGACAGGTTCGCCTGTCAAGAGTGTCTTGGAGCTGCCCCTGAGCAATCTGTTGGACGGCGCGGCCAGCGAGCCCAGAGAACAGCCAGACGTGTTCTGGGCGTCGCACTCCGAGCGCCGCGCCCAACAGCACGCCCAGCAGAGCTACCAGAACTACCAGATTTTCAACAAGTACGCCGATCCGACGCTGACGACAACCTCGCTCGTTGCAACACCGAACCACAACGCCGCAAACACGCCTGCGCAGCGCACCGTCGACCTCAACAAGGTGATGAAGAACGCCAACCCGTTCGCCGCCAGGCTGCAGAACACCGTCAGACTGCAGAACACTTTCCAGGACGACGTCAAGATTACCAACGATCCGGTCGACAGCGACTTCCTCTACGCATCGCAGACTGACGAGGAGGCCCTCGCCGGCGAAGACGTCTATGCGTCCAAGGTGTACTGGCCGCTGCAGGACAACACGGTCGCGTTGAGCAACGACGACGCTCGCATGATATTCGACCATGAATTTGCGGCGGACGACGACTTCAGCGACGACGACGACGACGACGATGACGGACTGCAGTTCTCGGCAGGCTACACTAGAGGCGCCAGCAATGCATTCAACGCCAACGACCGGGTCTTCGGCTGCTGTGATTTCGTCGACTCCAACGACATCACCTCGCTCAATAGCCTGAACATCTCAGATGACAGAGAACTGCTCGACGGCGCAGAGATCTTTGATTTTGCTACTGGTGGCCAGCTACAGACGCCGGGGGACGCTTTACCGTACGAGCACGTCCACAACGGAGACTATTCTGACGACGAAGAGGACGACGAAGAAGATATGATCGAAGAAGACAATCTCTACGAGCCTTCGATGCGCAGCAGAGACAGGAGCAAGAGCGTTGTCTTCAACACTTCGGCCTCTGGAGAAAAGGGCTCCACCAAGAAACCCAGCGTTCCCCTCACAGTCTCGCTTTTAGACGAGAGCAACGTACGAACGAAGAAGGAAAACGAAAACAAAAAAGACCTGTCTTCTGGGGCTGACAAATTGCCAACCCCAGCACAGAGCCCCTCGACTGGGCATGTACACAAGGAATCCGATGGACATGTACACGAGGGATCGGATGGACATGCACACATACACACCCATGAAAAGGGGACAAATGGCTCCGGCGAAGTGTACACCTGCATGCTGATCAACTCCATAACAAACCAGCCGTGCGCTGCAAAGTTTTCCCGTTCATACGATTTGACGCGGCATCAGAACACCATCCATGCTAAGAAAAAGGCAGTTTTCCGCTGTTCCGAATGTATACGACTGTTGGGTGATGAGGGCTACCAGAAGACATTTTCGAGACTGGACGCTCTCACCAGACATATAAAGTCGAAGCACGAGGACCTTTCGCTGGAGAAGCGCCAGGAGGTGACCAAGTACGCAAAGGAAAACATTGGCTACATGGTTGGGTAAGGGCAAGGCATCAAAGGCATGTGTTTGACCACCCGAAACTGTACTTTAGCATTACATTTTTGCAAGGCTAGGAGGAGTAGTCCATGGGTTTATTATATGGTGGGACAGACAACGGATTTTAATTTATTACACGGCAACGACTGGGATGCAGCTCAGAACACTAGTTTTTCCTATACTGGTACATTTGACATAGTAGCAGCATGCATCTTGGTGCCCAGCGGGTTTTTCCTGTCGGAGCGATTATATCAATATTTCGAGATAAAGTGCAGAAAGCACCGTAATAGAGAAATCTGATAGAAATGGAGAATACACTATCAATGAAGACTTATTTTTAATTAATTATTTATTCATTAGATTTAGTTATGTAAATATAAACGTATATTTCCACGTCATTTCTAATAACTTCGCATTTGGAATCACTACAGATGTCTTCTGGCGCTGGAGACGCTGCGTAAAGTTGCTAAGGGTAGCTCCAGCCCGCAAAACATAGTCAAATAAATCTATATATATCCACTAATTTCATCTCAAAAGGTCGTAGTTTTATCTCTATCAAAAAATTGGGTATCGACCAAATATCTATCATCAAGGGTTGTTCTCAAAACCTTCGTTTCTAACCTTCTGGGCGTTGATCTTCGCTGACTCTGGGTCGAGGTAGTACTGATCGACGAGCCTGAAGTCCTGCTTGTCCAGCTCCAAAACCAGCGGAATGCCGTTGGGGATGTCGACATCTTTGATGTCGTCGTCAGAGATGTGCTGCAGGATCTTCAAAATCGATCTCACAGAGCTGCCATGGCCGACAATCACGCACGATTCCAGGTTGTTCTGCTTGGCCAGTCCAATCACTGCATTTTCTATGAACGGGCACAGCCTCTGGACCACCTCACACAACGACTCGCTGTCGGGTAGTTTCTCGTCGGCTTCTTCCTCCAGCTTGTACTTCAGATGCCTGTTGGGCTCTTTGAAGTCGTAGCCGGTCGATGGGCCTAGCTCGTTCACCTCCTGGATCATTTCGCGCTTCAGATCGACCACTGGTGGCTTCCCGAGGTAGTCTCGACGGATGAACATGTATTGCGTCTTACCGTACACCTCGAGGATTTTGGGTTTCCGCTGGCCTTGCCACGAGCCGTAGTGGCGCTCGTTCAAGCGCCACGTCTGCAGTACAGGGATCTTGCCAGATCCCAGCTCCAGTGGGATGTTTGCGTGCGTGCCGGTGATCACTTGGTAGTTGCCCTCGAGCCCAAACTCGTCGAGCATCACCTCCATGGTCTGCTGCGTCCGCACGAGGCGCGACGTGTAGCCCACCTGTGGCAACGGAACGTTGTTTCCCGCGCAGTACTGCTTGATCAGGTCTGCCGCATGGCGGGCCTGCGTCTTGCCCTTGTCTGTGAGACGGGCGTCAATCCATCCGCAGAAGATGTTCTCGTGGTTCAGTTCACTCTGGCCGTGTCTCAGCAGAAAAACCTTCAGCGTGTTCTTGTTTGCAGTCATATTGCTTCACCGATGTTCTGTAAGTGCTTAACCTGTTCCGAGCCTATCCTGAAGCTCTGTGTGTGACGACTGTCGCTGCTATCTCGTTTGACAACCGGCTGACTACTGTAGCGGTTGCGGCTGTTGCGGCTGTTGCGGCTAGTTGCGATGCCCCTAGGTTAACGCGCTTGCTTCTCCTAACGATGCAAATCTTCAAGGTACGCTGCTAAAAGGTCTTAGCAGATCGTAGTACTATCAATTTCTGGTGTGGCCTTTGCTGGCTGGTGTGTTTCCCATTCTGCATAGAACTCCTTGAATGTGTGTGATTCTGATTCTTTATATAGAGAGCCCTCACGCGCCGTTGCTTGCGACGGGCGTCAGATGACTGTGTTCGCATGACTGAAGCCCTCGAAAAAAGGATTGCAAAAGCCCTCATGTGCAGCCCTTGGGCGCAGCCCTGACGGAAGGAGCGGCTGGCGATAAATACATACATGTTAAGCTGCTCTGGAGACCGTGCAGCATAAAGTTATATACACAGACCCGTGGATGTGCATCACTTCGGGGGCCTGCCAGGAAGACTCCCAATTCTGCTTTGACTATACTTCGCGCTCGATGAAGGACTGGATCATTCCCATAGGCGTCTCTGGGTACTCGTGGAGGTTGACCCCGGCATCAGGCGTATCTGCCTTGCCTGCCACTGTATTTGTCTGCAAAAACTGTCTTCTGGGGAGTCTTTTGCGGATCACCACATCGCGGAACGCTGCAAGGTCCGGTGTCACTGTCGAGCGCTCGACGAAGTACCGCGAGCCCTGCTCGACATTGCCAGAGCTCTTGTAGATGTGTAGGTGCTCCAAGTAGTCTGTGACGCATGCCTTGCCGGCCGTCTCGATGAGGTCCGCCGCAAGCTCGATGTGCAGGTCCTCGAAGTTGTCCGCGCTGGAGACGAATCTGAGAAAGTTAGCGTCTGGCGTGTGCTTGAAAAACGTCTTCATAATTGAGAACCGCGCCTGCATGTGTGGTTGCCCCCACTTGCCCGTCTCTGGGTCCCAATATTCCAGGGCCAACAACCCAGCTCTTGCCATCTGCAGATATCCCGCATATATAATGTTGTCTTGCTCCTCCTTGGTTTTGAAGCCAAAGATAGAGAGCAGTTCTCTGTTTGTGATCAGATACATCGCAATCACTTCAGCCCGGCATTCCTCGAAGGGGCCTGCCAGCTGGCCGAATTTGGACCCCCATGTTTCGCCGAGGCGGTAGAAGGTAGACACAGGCTGTCCGTTGAGACCCACAGGCGGGTTCTCAATGTCAAAGTTGTAGCCGTCGTCCGTTTGCATCAACAGCTTGCCCGAGCCGTGGCCCAGCAGCTCATGGATACCGACTTGCACTTCAAAGGACTCGCTCTGGTACTTTTCAAAAATTGGACGATCCTTCTCGGATATGAAGCTGGGCGCGTGTTTCTGCGATCCTTTCGTGGCGGCACTCAAAATGTTGCCCAGCGAAACGTTCTTGAAGCCGATGTTCAACCTAACGTCGTCATAATTTGGAATGTTGATTCCAGCAGGAATGCCGGACCCTGCAAACGTCAGGACCTCAATCGAAGTGAAATCCGGTGGGTTGAATGTGGGCTTCTCGAAGTCTGCGCTCCAAGGCAGTAGTGATATGTACTTTTCAGCGTTTGCGACCATCGTGGCAAACTTTGCCG
Source organism: Hagleromyces aurorensis (assembly GCA_030705145.1). Taxonomy (NCBI): domain Eukaryota; kingdom Fungi; phylum Ascomycota; class Saccharomycetes; order Saccharomycetales; family Saccharomycetaceae; genus Hagleromyces; species Hagleromyces aurorensis. The sequence goes on along the minus strand of JANIWU010000054.1, from coordinate 52,097 downwards.
TGCGGTCCTTGTTTTTGGATCGCAACCAACGACTCAAACTCGCCGATGATTCCGGAGGGTTCTCTGTACGTCTCGATGAAGCCAATGTTGGTCTCGATGGTGGGTGACAGGTCTTTGACCCAGTACTTTTGGGCCTCCTTGTGCGCGTGAGAAGAGCCCGTTCTGAAGTGTTTAATGTACTCATCTAGCATCTTGCGCTGAGTGTCGTTGGCGGCGTGCTTTTTGGCCTCCTCGAGATAATCGGCAATCATCTTCATCTCTCTGGCGTGGTCTCCAAAGCTGAATTTGACCTGTGTTTCGCCGTCGTCCAAAGTAATTTGGCCCTTGGGGTATTCCTGTAGAGTGTTCTCTGTTGCTTCGGAGGCGACCCAAATCTCAAAGCTTTTGTCGCCGATCTTGTTGACACGGGTATTTTCTGGTAGAATCCCGAGCTTCCCAAACACATCGTTCTTCAGCAAAGTCATGTCATTAGAGCTGATCTTGTTACCAAAATAGTACGACGATTGGTAGCCTTCTGACGGAAAGCCGAGCAGGGCGGTCTTGTCATCAACGTAATAAATGCCGATCTCGATCAGATCACGCAAAGTGGTATATGGCCCGCTCGATTTTGGCTTGTAGTTAGGATCAATCGATGCCATTGACAACAGTGTAAAGAAGAACTCTTTGGTGCAACGTGGGACGAACTTGGAGTCGCCAAATGACTTATAGTTCCCCAAATTGGACAAAAACTGGGATACATAGTCCAAATACAGGGGCAACTCTGCTTCGTCATTCGGATACTCACCATTCAGGTTCTCGTGAATTTTCAAAATCAAATCAAATATCGCTTCGCTCTCGCAGGAAACTTGTCTGAGCACGACTCGGGTTCCTGCATGGGACGCCTTTGACATGTAATGGGCGTAAAGTTGCTCCTCCACACTCAATTGCGCAAAATATTCCTTGACGGATAGCATGGTAATGGGGGCATCATGGTCAGCCCAGTATTTTGATTTTGATGGCATTTCTGGTATTATTATCGCAGTGGATTTGTATTTCCTGCCGCTTTATATTATTACAGAGCTGATTGCCATTTTCAAGGTCGGGGCCCCTCCAACAAACGGCTTATATATTATATTAACGTGATAAAAGCAGTACCGCAACCGTTTAGCAGTTACAACAGGATATGATTAACCGAATAGATTTGAATAGTAATACAATGAATATTAACGTTTATGTAGGACAGGCAGAATACGGCAGTATGTTAAAGTTTGGCCTTCAGCTACATGCTCGTTTGCAGCGATGGGTGTGACACCCCAAACAGCCGCGTAAAACTTCTCGTATTTCAAATTAAACTATAGATATACAGGTGCATAAGACGTATGGTTCATTTATAAAGTAAGAGGCTCGTTCTTGGCTTTCTTGGCCTGTCCGTACTTCTTGATTCTGATAGCTTGGATGGCAATGAAACCAGTGGTATCGGTTGGCAGGAAACCTGTCAACTCGTCCATGGAGGACTCGGTTGGGTCGTACAGGTTTTCGGTCTCCGATGATCTGCCCAGAACAATGACGTTACCCTTGTACAGGCTCAATCTGACAGTCCCATTGACGGTATTCTGCGATGGCTGGATCATGGATCTGATGTATTCGCACTCTGGACTGAAGTAGGAGCCGTTGTACAGCAGTCTGGAGTAGTTTGGAGTGACGAAGCTGTCTCTCAATTGACGGACCTCCTTGTCCAAGGTTAAGCCCTCTAGATCGACGTGGGCTCTTCTCAAGATGGTGAGAGGGGCCTGTTCGTAACAGCCTCTGGACTTCAGGTTGATGTAACGGTCCTCTACGATGTCGATTCTGCCAACACCGTTAGCTCTACCGAGGTTGGAGGCAGCTAGGAAAATGTCCAATGGAGATGTGGCCTCGTGCTTCTTGCCGTCCTTCTCGTAGGTGAGCTTGACAGGCAGGCCGCGCTCGAAGTCGATGCTTAGCTCCTGTGGCGTGTTTGGTGCGTCTAGAGGGTCGGTGGTCAACTTCCACATGTCCTTTGGAGGGGTGGTGTCAGGATCCTCAAGAATACCGGCCTCGTACGAGATGTGGGCCTGGTTCTCGTCGGTGGACCATGGCTTGGCCTTGGTCTGTGCGACAGGGATGCCCTTCTCGGCGGCGTAGTCGAGCAGGTCCTTTCTGCCAGCGAATCTCTCAAAGAACTCAGGTAGTCTCCATGGAGTGATGCACACCACGTCTGGCTTCAAAGCGTAGAAGGACAGCTCGAATCTAATCTGGTCATTACCCTTACCGGTACAGCCATGGGCCACGGCAAAACAGCTCTCCTGCTCAGCGACGTCGATCTGGGCCTTAGCGATAATTGGTCTGGCCAGTGATGTGCCCAGCAGGTAGATGTCCTCGTAGACAGCGTTGCATTGCACTGCTGGGAACAAGATGTCCTTGACGAAATCCTCGCGGCAGTCGACACAGACGAACTTAGTGGCACCAATCTTCAGAGCCTTTTCCTTGGCGGCATCGAAGTCCTCCTCTTGGCCGACGTTAGCCATGAAGGCAACAACCTCGTAGCCTTGTTCCAGCAGCCAGGCCAGAATGATGGAGGTGTCCAAACCACCGGAGTATGCTAAACAGACCTTTCCCTTAGACATTGTGTGTTGATATGCGCGTCGCTTGCTTAAATAGCTGGAGATGCTCTGATAGAGAGTTTCAGCTGGCTCAATTGCTTGTATAACGGCCTTGCTCGTCACTTTATATATGGATATGCCTGTGCGTGCTACGGCAAATTTTTCCCGTATCCCGGTCCTTATCACGTTCGCCTTTGCAGCGGGCTGCGTGACTCATTCGACCAGTCTGATGCCTCTCTGGTGCTTGACGTAAGAGTGCCCCGTCACATGCATGTTTGTCGTATGCGGTGATTAGAAACGGCTGGCGGGCGATGAGCGTTGGACTCTGCATGTCAGGCAGTGTTTGACGCGGCCTGGTATGCCCATGGTAATACCAATTTAGCTGGATTGGTCAACGACAACCCCCGTCTGGGCAGACCATGAAATAGTACAGAGAATGACAGTGGTGATTTAAGTCACGTGATAATGAGTTCCATATACAAGCGGTCCTTGCCGGATTGGACAGATTATGCAAACTAAGTAATCAATTTAGTGTCCTCACACTTTTCTTGTTTCTTTCAGCTCAGGATGTGACTGCAGTAAAGTGCCAAAGACCTGATTAGAGCCTTCGTACTTGCCGTCTATGTAACTTAAAGTGGGGTAACAGGCTCAATATGCTGGAGGTCTTCTCCCTCATAGGGCCGATTACGCAAGTGCTTTCCAATTCAGGCTTGAGACAACGTCATGGTGTGGGACACAATGCGTATCAATAGCAGGTAAAGTTGAGGCACATAGATCAATCATTTTTGTAAGTCCAGCGAGACTTGCAGCTGTAAGACTTACTATGTATGGTTACTTCGTACGGAAACAATTTATAGGGTAGTAGAAATGGCAAGGACTACGGCAACGTCGTCGCTGCCAACATGACCTACATGTATTATAGATTGATGGTGAGCCGTGTGTTTTTGATGTAGCTTGGTTGTTTGCAGCTTGTCGGCTGGTGCAAAAGAGCCATGTGCTCTATCTAGTGGCTGAGCTTTTCTACAAGCTCAACATTTCCAGCCTGTCTCCTCATGTGCATTAGCAAGTGTTCAGCCAAATATTTGAACCAAAATACATCAACCAATATTGATAACAATTCCTAAACATAGCTGGGCCCTTGATTGATTGGTCCCGAACATCTTCTAATATCATTGTATACCAACGATTGTTAACCATGTTTCAGCCAAAGGTACTATGTTGGGTACTAGATCTATTATGAGTCCCAATGGCCAATATATTCTTTAAGATTATATTCATATGTTGGTGCTGCGTGATTTTGCTGCCAACACAACAGTCGCAGCTCTTTAGGCCGTTCTGAAATCTTCTAGGCTGCCGAAAGGCCATAAAGCTCCTGGAACACCAAGCATTCCTTGTCGTGCGGTATCTAAGCTGCTGAGTCTAACACTCTAGTTTCAAACTGTCAATGAGATTGCAGAGGCTGGCGTTGAGAGCGACAGCGGGCTTATCAGACCTGGTTGGTCAAGGTGTGGTTCCCCGTCACTAATGATACTATATGCAGGGCAACAATGGGATATCCATGTTAACTCTAAATGCAGTCGTCAGTTGGAACCTGATGAACAGCCAAGTCATGAGACCAGGGAAGGTGCTGGTCTTCGCACGTGAATGGCTAGTTCCGAGCACCTCCTACTCTTTCCGTCTTGACCAATCCCTAACATTTCCGTGGCAAATACTCTTCAGGGCTTGTCCTTCTTAGTAGCATTCTCGTAGAATGTCCTGCCAAAGGGTGCTACACCGATTTACGCTCCGAAAGGCTCCATCTCATCGTTTCTGTTGAAGTGTATTCGATTTGTATGAATTACTGTAATACTATATATTATACAATTCCCTTGAGTTATGCGGCCTATTACCACTGCGGAAGTGGGATAAAATGATGTTTATGAGCTTGTTGATTGAGAATTTATTGTGTCTTTTGACCGGTTACCTCAGATCCCAAGCAGTCCAGCTCCTCGATCATCTCAGGCAATTTCTCCATAGGTACGTTGTTGTACACAATCTGGTAGACTGCTTCGAATAGCGGATAGTCCTCTGTCTTCTCACAGGTGGCCAACCACTCGTGGACCTCCTTACAGGTAATGATACCCTGAGCGGACTGGCCGTTCAATAGCTCCTTCTCGGCCTCTAAGGCACTCTTGCCAGTCTTGGCCATGTGCTTAGCGACACGGACGTTTCTACCACCGGAACAGGTTGTGATCAAGTCGGCAACACCGGCGGACTCTTGGTAGTAGGTCTCAACCTTGGACTCTGGGAAGAACATCTTACCAAACTTGATGATTTCACCTAGACCGACTCTCTGGATAGCGGCGGCGGCGTTGTTACCCCAGCCCAAACCTTCGACGAAACCGCAACCTAGTGCGACAACGTTCTTTAGCGCACCGGCGATAGAGATACCGGCAACATCATCGATGACGCTGACGTGGAAGTACGGCCTGTGGAATAGGACCTTGAGCACCTTGTGATCTACATCGTAGCCCTCGCCACGGTAGTCCCTTGGCAGGTGGTAAGCGACAGTGGTCTCGGACCAGTGCTCTTTGGCGACCTCTGGGGCCAAGTTGGCACCGGATAGGGCACCGCAGGCAATGTCCAACTCATCGGTGACATAGCTGGACAGCAGTTGGACACCCTTAGCACCGACCTCGAAACCCTTCAAACAGGAGATGGCTCTGACGGTGTTTGGGACTTTGCCCTTCAGCTGCGACACGATACGGGGCAAAAACTGATGTGGAATGTTGAAGACGATGATGTCACAGTCCTTGACTGCGTCTATCAGGTCTGGGTTGGCGACCAGGTTCTTTGGCAGGTCGATGTCTGGCAGATACTTGACGTTCTGGTGCTTTGTGTTGATGATCTCGGTCAAGTTGACACCGTCGATCTGCTCCTCGAAGACCCACATGTCGACACGCTCAGCAAACAGCTGAGGGTTCAACGCCGTGTTCTCGGCGACGACCTTGGCGATGGTGGTACCCCAGTTACCGGATCCGATGACGGTCACCTTGAAAGGGTGGTCCAGCGCGGTCAACGACGTGGTGGACTCGGAACGCTGCATGTTGGAAGATGAAGCGGATAGGATGTTGGAAGTTAGATTCAGTCTGTCAGTGGCAGCCATTGTGTAACTTATATTTCTGTTGTGTGCAAAACTATGGAAAACTTTGCTGTGATTCGTAATTCGGTAACCCTTTGATACAGTGACGTGGCCTATAAACCGTTCAAGTATTCTGGTTGTGTGTGAGAACATCAAAAGAAGACTTGAGAGAGAAACAGATCGAGAAATGATCGTCAGAGCTGAAGACCTGACTTTTGCGAATGCTTATATACTTGTCAGAGCTCGTCGATATCACTTCAAAATTTCAACCTTCTCCAAGAGGCTTCCATTGCAACCCAAACAGCTATTATTTCTTTTACAGTGATCCCTACGTCTTTTACTAATCTTGATTAATGGGCCTCTTGCACAATCTCCCCGTTGCCTGGTCATGGTCCAATGAGGGCCAAGCCTTGGCTTCACGAGACCTACTGTGCAGGTGAGGGTCAAAACGCTCTGTTGTTTTGGTCCCACCTGGGATGGGCCCAGAGGATCTCTCAACTGTTCGCTTCTTTTCCGCGTCCGGGAGAAGAAACGCCTTGCAGGGCGTGCTATAGGTCAGGCAAAAAGAGGGTCAAAGATCTTCCAAAAAATGGCCTCCAGGCTCTGCGGCTGGTTCTAGAGTACGAGGCAGATGCCTCTTCGCGAACTGGGTGTTTGTCCTTTTTCCAAGCAGGCCTTTTGTCCATTTGTCACAGGGCGGAGATTTTCGGAAGCGCAATTTTTGGTCCAGGAAACAAAAACCAACGGTTCCGGACGCGCGTGGCCCCGATATCCCGGGATTCCTGATGTGCAGAAGGAAAAATGGGCCAAAAAAGGCCAAGGGTTAGGGCAGGAGCCCTAGCGGATGCACAAGTCTGGGGCGCCACGGCTCCGTGCGCGTATGCCCTCGGGCGAAAAAGCCCTAGGCCGCCGCGCACATGTCCCTGGGCCCACGCGCCGGCCCCGATAGTGGACTCCCAGAGGGACAAACTTCCTTTTTGGCCTTTCTTCTTCGGAAAAAGTTTTTCGCAGCAGCTGCAGGTCACCACCTGCCACGTGATGACGTGTAGGCCCTGGAAGGCCAACTTTGGCCCTGCCTGTGCGCGCGTGCGCACGCCTACGGGAAACCGGATTTTGGTAGAAACCGGACACGGGCCAATTGTCAGGAGGTGCATGGATTTGCATGAGCCATTCCGGTATACGGTGGGCGGCTAATGCCGCAGTGCGTGACTACGCACCTCTTATCAGTGTTGCGCGGTGACTAATTCTGCGAGGTGTGACGGCGTGCATCCTCAGTCCTGAGGAGGCGGCGGCGGCAAGAGGGGGCGCCAGGATGCACCAGGATGCGCCAGGCATGCGCCTCGGGCGCTGTCGGTGGGTTAATTCTGGCTTTGGCGGCTCGCGGGCCGTGGGCTGCAGCCCGCGGCCACCTGCGTGCCGGGCCTTGGGGCCGGCGCGGTTCTTTTCCATTCCTGACGTGCGGCCAAATTAGTCACGTGATACAAGGCCAATTATTACGTCGGCTGCGGCTGCGGCCGCGTGCGCGCGCCCAGCCGTAGAGCCGCCTGTCCCTCCTGGTAGGGTGCGGCGCTGCCCCGGGCAGCAGCAGCAGCCGTGTCCGCTGTTGCGCAGGCAAGCGCGCCCGTGGTTCCGAGGACGCCCGTGCGGTGGTCCGCGGAGCCGCCTATGACGTTTGAGCACGGCCGCACAGCGCGCGCAGCACGTTCGGGTAATCCTCCGAGCTCTGCGGAAGGCCCAGTGGGCTTAGCACGGCCTGAACAACACTCGCCTGGGCAGCGGTGATCCCCGTACGCTTGACAAGGCCGTCCCGCCACGCGCTCGACACCTTTTGGCCTGTTGGACACCTTTTAGCCTGCTGCGGTGGGTGTGTGCGGACCGGCGGTCCTTCGCTCTGTTCCCGTAGGAGATTTCCCATTGCCCCTCCTGGCTCTGGCTTCTCATTGTCCCGCCTGGCTCTGAGTCTGGCTGCTGGGCGCGCCCTGTAGCAGCATTTCCTACCCGCCGAGCTCGGTAGGGGCTGTTCAGCGGTATGGTGGTGCATATGGACGTGCAACAGCGGTATCAACTCTAACGCATAAATGATGTGCTACCGGGTTCTGCAGGTTCCGCAACTTCTGGCGCTGGGGTGGTGCAGAAAGCGGGGCACATTCGCGGAAAAGGCAATGGGTCCTCAGTGTTGCAGCGGTGTGCGATAAAAGCACAGCGTCTGTGGAACCCTACCCTGCTGTGGCCTCCCGTATGAGCTGTTACGAGGTCGAGTGGCCTCCAGGTTCGCACGCATTGTACCGCTGGCGCAGCAGCAGAATGTGGCCCCGGTGAAGCGTATCGCTCGGTACGGGTATATGAAAACCGGTGCTATAACCGGAGCGTGCAGAGATCTGGAGAATGCTACGTAAAGAGGCAAGGTTTCTCAGGGCGGCAGGCCGGTCTCTTGCAAAGAGGTGAACGCTACCTCATATTCTGGCGGCATTTACAGAGCTGCGTGCTTGTGAACTCACGAGGCTTGTTAGAGTCGCATTCTATACCACAACATTGCCGGAGGCATTTGTCATCGTGATGTACGGCAATTGTCTGAGGCTAGCGTGCCAAGAAGACTTCCAGGCATCTGCCTGCCCTCGCGGCCTAGTAGTTTTTATGTGCGTTCACCAAGCTCTTGCACTGTCTTGAGGTGTAGATCGTTCGGCCATAGAGTGGCCGGCAGCTTGCCCATCTCTGGTTCAATTTACTTGAACAGCCGTGTGGTCGCTGCAGCCCCATTCGCAGCACACAGCTCTGGTGACAGTTGGCACCGCCTGCCATTGTTCGGGGAAGTGGCTATAAGCACCTCGTCATGGGCAGTTAAAAACGCCTTGGTAGGCTTGTGTGTCTTCCGAGCGAAATTCATGCATGTGATTGTTTCCCTTTACACTTGCCCACGTGAGAAGCAGAGCAAGCCGGCTGGCATTCAATGCAAGGTATATATGACCAAACGCTGCAGGGACATGAGCGAAACCGTTGCGCAGGCCCAAATCCTTCAGAAGACTGTGTGCACCAATGAACCGATATACGCTAATATATTTGCTGGTAAATCTGTGGGTTTCCAAAACCCACTCAGCGCCAGTAGACCCCACCGAGCCTCCTGCTGAGGCGGGGAGCAAAGTAACCTACTTCGTGGGCTCTGCATTCCTGGTCTTGCTGGGCGGTGTCTTTGCCGGGCTTACCTTGGCCCTGATGGGCCAGGATGAGGTGTATCTCAAAGTGATTGCGACCTCGGGGACCCCATCAGAAAGGAAGTACGCGGCCACGGTGCTAAATGTTATTTCCAAGGGTAAACACTGGGTTCTGGTTACACTGTTGTTGTCGAACGTTATTACAAACGAAACGCTGCCTATCGTGCTTGATCGCTGTCTCGGTGGTGGGTGGCAGGCTGTCGTTTCGTCGACCGTGCTGATTGTCATTTTCGGAGAGGTTATTCCCCAGAGTATCTGTGTGAAATACGGCCTGCAAGTCGGAGCATTTTTTGGACCCTTCGTCCAGCTTCTCATGTATGTGCTATATCCAATTGCCTACCCAACAGCCATGCTGTTAGATTATATACTTGGCGAGGACCACGGTACCATGTACAAGAAGTCGGGGCTGAAAACCCTTGTGACACTGCATAGGACGATGGGTGTCGAGAGACTAACCCATGACGAAGTGACTATCATCTCGGCGGTGCTAGATTTGAAAGACAAGAAAGTTAAGGAGATCATGACTCCCATTGAGAATGTCTACACTATGAGTGCGGACAGAGTGCTGGACGAAAAGACGGTAGAGGAAATATTCAACTCCGGGTTCTCACGGATCCCGATTCACCTGCCAAAAGAGCCTACGAACTTTATTGGAATGCTACTAGTGAGGGTTCTCATCTCTTATGATCCAGATGACGGTTTACCGGTTTCACGGTTTCCGCTAGCCACCTTGCCGGAAACATCTCCAAACACTTCTTGTTTGAACATCCTAAATTATTTTCAGGAGGGGAAATCGCATATGTGTATTGTTAGCAAAGATCCTGGTTCATCTTTGGGTGCTATTGGTGTTTTGACTTTGGAAGACGTCATCGAAGAGCTGATTGGCGAAGAAATAGTCGATGAAAGTGACGTTTTTATAGATATACACCAGAGAATAATGCGGGAGCAACCAGGGCCCTTGAGTAAGCGTCATATCACCTCATATCTTCATCACTTATACACAAATAACGGCATATCTGGTAGTAGCAGAAGGGAACCATCCAATAATGAATCGCAAAGTTTGTTGGCAAAAAGCCCGCCAAAGGCAGCAACAGTTTTGAAGCCGATAGGTGACGGGCAGCTAGTTGTACCGTTTAACTTGGCATCTAACCCGCTGAATATTAAAAGCCCGTACGTTACTATCAAAAAGCCAAAATCTCTGACGGATCTGAACGGCGTACTTGATCCCGCAGCGGAAAGTAAAAACCATCCTGTTGTAAATGGTTCTACGTATGACAGCATCAACATACGAAATCAATCAGTAAGAGAGCCAGAGAGAGACAGTATAAGTGTAACGAGTGCAGATAGGAATTGCAGATTGTCTCCAGAAGAGCACCGTCTTTTAGAGGAACATGGAGAGGCCTCTCAGAAGGCATTAGATATTACACGGCGTACTGGCGAGCCAATACATGTTACAACTTCGACGAGCAGTGGCAACCGCTCATCTAGTACGCGAATCAATAATACTATGATCTCTTCCTCCTATAAATCAACAAAAAATGGTATTGTGGAGTCTGTCATCACTGTTAAAGGTGTCCCAAAGACCATTATTGAACCCGACCGCGACTGGGAAGGAAACTCACCAGAGAACCAAAAAGTGCTTGACTATCATAAAATTGTAGACAGGGCAGAACAGCATTTTGAGGATCAAGTTCATAATAACGGCTCTGACATTGACATATCTGCAGCATCAAAAAAAAAATGACTTTTTAAACCAAGGCGATCTCTTGATATAGCTAATCAAACATTGAAAAAATATCGGAATTAAAACAAAAGAAGAGGTTGTGTGTCATGTTGTATATTGTTTAGACGGTTGATAATTTCTGATAAGCACAGGAATTCACAGTACAGTCTTTATGTAAAGCATTAAATTTTCGTTTCATATACTTATACTCTAGACTTGTGCGTATTTAATGATAATACACTTACTTACCATTTGATGGCTATTCCCCAGCTTTTTGACAGATGCAAAAAACTCAATAAAAGGAAGGGGTTTGTAAGTGGGCCTTGGGTGAACTATGTCCAAACAAATAAAGCTAAAATTGTGAGAAGTACGCGTACCGCCAACGGTAAAGTTATATTTTATGAATTAAGAATTATAGAACTAATTGGCACTATTACGCAGGATATTAGGTTTGGTGCTGTACATTTATTAGCCGGTTTTTCGGGTATATTATTACATTATACGTTTTAAGAGAAAATATTCAAAGAAAGATGGGGAGTAACGAAACAAACCATTCAAATTTAGCACCTGTCACTAGTGGTCAGTCAGTCCATTCTAATTCATCTGTCACATCTTCACATTCTGTTTTTGGGAAAAGAAAATTTGGTATGGGGTTTTCGAAGTTATTTGGTGGTTCGGGACACAACGGAGTTCGCCCTGCAAACCAGAAATCTTCAAACGGAGCCTTACAGTCCGGACCTATGGCTCATTCTTACTCAACTGGAAGTGATGCAATTACAGATTCTCAAAGGTCGGATAATACTCAACTAGCCACACCTGTAACGACACCCACAGGGGAACATGCTAGAGGAGGCCGGGAAATTCTGGGACAACTTTTGTCAAGTAAAGGCTCCAATGGTTCGAACTCAAACCTAAAGGAAAAATCTATTTCGCCGAATCGTTACGGTGCATTCAATCGGACGGGAAGTGGGACATCATATGGGATGGGAGCTCCGAGACCTGGTGGTCACGATTCACCTATATCGAACCCACATTTTGTTCAGGATAAACCCAAAGAAACAACCCCTGTTAATACTAAGAGTAATTCATCTTCAACAAATTTACAATATGCTGGTATACATTCAGAAACTATGAGATCTTCATATTCCACATCTTCTGAGCATTCGCATATGCATCCTGTTGAAGTCCTACAGAAGCAAATCGAAGACCAGCAATTGCAGAAGGAGCAAATGTTACAACAGTCTGCAAACACTATGCCCTCTATTGCAAGTATAGCGGAACAACCGAAGAAGAAATCTCTCAAGCTGAAAAGGTTTTTCAAGAAGATTCAAGGAGATCAATCAAGCGAAACAAAGCACTTGGCTCAAGAGAAATTACGAGTGCCAACTGGTAGCTCAACAGTAGTTAATAGTGATGGCAAGGTTGTCAGAAAAACGATATACGAGTCGGATAATGCAAAGGAGCTTATTGACAAATATGGTATTCCGGGGAAAAAGTTAGGTGAGGGTGCCTCTGGTTCTGTGTCTGTTGTAGAAAGGACAGATGGTAAAATGTTTGCTGTAAAAATGTTCAGATGGCGTGCATCAACATCAAGACAAAATCAACAAGCATATTCAAAGAAGGTTACAACTGAGTTTTGCATTGGTTCCACACTGCATCACTCGAATATCATCGAGACGATGGATATGCTGCAAGAAGGTGAAACTTATCTTGTAGTCATGGAATATGCACCATATGACTTTTTCACTCTAGTTATGAGTGACTTAATGACAAAATATGAAATCGCATGTTATTTTAAACAAATTTGTGGTGGTGTTCACTATCTTCACAAAATGGGGTTGGCTCATAGAGATCTTAAGCTTGATAATTGTGTTGTAAATGATAAGGGCATTTTAAAGCTGATAGATTTTGGTAGTGCAGTGGTTTTTCAGTACCCATATGAGCCTGAAATTGTGAAATCTCATGGAATTGTTGGTTCAGATCCATACCTTGCCCCTGAATTGCTTTTACAAAGTACTTATGATCCAAGGCCTGTTGATGTGTGGTCAATTGCTATTATGTTTTATTGCATGACGTTGAGAAGATTCCCCTGGAAGGCTCCTAGGAAGCAATTTAATTCCTTCAGATTATTTTGTGAAACACCGGATCACGAAAAGGACAATACTAAGGGTCCCTATAGAATTCTGAAGTTATTGCCACGATCTTCTAGGAAACTAATAGCTCAAATGCTGGAATTAGATGCAAACAAACGTATTTTAATGGACAATGTTGTTCAGGACGAATGGTACAACGGCATAGAGGTTTGTGAAGTTGATGATGAAGGTAACTTACTAAAACAGCCAACAAGCCACAAACATCATCTAGTAACGGAAGAGGATGTAGAAAAGCTGGAAAAGAAAAGAGCAGCAGACGCAAAGAAGGCAAAGGAAGAGGGAGTGGAATATCCACCCAAAACCGAAGAAGATCGTCACCACCATCACCATCACCATCATCATCGTAAGACTGAAGAAACTGAGAGGAACAATCTCAATCAAGAAACAAAAAATGTAAATAGTGAAAATAAAGAGAATTTGAATGATGACAAGGTTTCAGGTCAAGATATTAATATGAAAAAAGAAGAGCAAATGGGCAAATCTGAAGTGGTACAGTAAATGGTGATAGAAATAGTCACAAGCAACTCGAATTTGTCATAACATAAATAAATCAAAAGAGTATAAGGGCTGAAAAGAATGAATAAGAACTCATTTTTTTGGTCGACACTATGTTCTTTATATAGCAGGAATATTTTTTGAATAAATTTATAATTCGGAATGAATTGATTCAATTATGCACAAAATATTAATACGGCATTGGCCGAAAAAAATCATCTTTATGAAAAACGAAAACTGCTGTACTTCAAATGACAAAATGATGATTTATCGGTTTAATTATTTAAATATCTTATTTGCTCCAAATACATAAGTCAATATATCTACCATCCATGTTCAAATAACATCGAAATTGATTCACCGTTGTGAATCCGTCTGATAGCTTCAGCAAATACACGAGATACATCTAAAATATCAACTCTATCTTTACCCAAATAGTTGAGGGTTTCTTCTTGAGGAACGGAGTTTGAGATGATAAGTTTGTCAATATCACTTTGCTTAATCCTTGAGAGAGCATCACCAGAGAATATTCCGTGCGTGATCAGAGCATACACCTTGACAGCGCCCTGCTCCTTTAATAGACGCGCAGCTCTGGTTATTGTATACGAGGTATCAACAAGATCATCAACAATGATACAAACCTTGTTTCTGACATCTCCAACAAGCATCGTAGTTTGGATATATTTGGAAGTTGACGCAGTATGCTTCATTTCTGCGGCATTCAAACTTGTGACAAGTGGCTTAGAAGAGACAGGTAATGTACCTCCTGACGTTAAAGTGGCATCTGGAGGCCCTTTCAACAGTTGCGATCTTCTTTCCTTATTGATCAAAGCAAATGACAATTCGAGAGCATCGGCAATTGCAGTTGCTCTCTTTGCACCACCCGCATCAGGGGAAACAATAACTGCCTCTTTGTAACTAGGAATATGATGTTGGATGTAATTTTGTGCTATCGGCTGGCAATACAAATTATCAACTGGAATGTTGAAAAAGCCTTGAAACTGTGGGTCGTGTAGGTCCATGGTAATTACGTGATCTGCACCGGCAGTAGTCAACAAATTGGCAATTAAAGTACCGGCCTGCGCTACCCAAAGTTTGTACCCAGCATTTTGCGAGTTAAATGCATTCTCAGCGTCCGGACTGCTGCCATTTTGAACTTTTTTAGCGGGTACCACAGGAATCCTAGAAAAAGAGTTATTTTTCTTAAGTTCCCCAGGTGGAACCCTATCAGGTTGAGGGTGTTGTAGATTTATTCCTGGTCGTATCGTATTCTCGGAACCTTTTAATGGACTTGATTTTCCTGGAGTCAGCGTCATTAACGAACCGACTGCATTGCTCACAGATACTTCTGAATTGAAAGTAGGGTTTGCTCTTGAGATTAATGGTGCTCCTTTTATAGTGTAAGGAATATCAGGCTGTCTTGAATAGCTGAAGTATGGTAATACGGCAGTTACACGAGAAGCTGATGCAGTTTTGCAAGCACTAATCAAAATGAGAAGTTCAATCAATATGTCATTTACATGTCCACATCCACTTTGGATCACATATACATCCTTCTCACGAACAGAAGTACTAATGCTGATGCTAGTTTCACCATTGGAAAATTTTCCTAGTTGAACTTCACTTGGCTGAATCCCGAGGTTATCGCATATCATTTTTACCAGCTGAGGATGGGAGTTGCCTCCAAATACAACAATATCTCCCATGTTTCAGCTTTAATCCAAAAAATATGGGTGAAATACTCAATGAACAAAAAATACCAAGTAATAGACTTCCAAATGTGTTTTATTTGCTGTCTTTTTTTCAGTTTAGTATTATTTTAAGAATCTTTCACTCGGAGGTTTAAATTTTTTTGGTTTAGAGTGCTCATCTGGAATCAGCTTGGGAAAAGACAATGATGAAATTGAGTAGCTCCTATAAGGATGTACTCCGCCAAAAAATCAGAATTGCATAGAAGAAGATTGACATACATATTTACAAGTTTGGAGCTTCTAAAATGATTAATGCAATTCTGATATATTCATCTAGAGGGGAATTGATAGTATCCAAGCATTACAAAAGTACGCTGAAGAAGTCGATCTCTGATATCTTTAGAATTCAAGTTATTAACAATCTGGATGTCCGATCACCCGTACTGACCCTTGGTTCCACCACATTTCATCACATCAGATCAAGCGGTAGTGACAGTTTGTGGCTCGTCGCGGTAACGAGGAGCAATGCAAATAGCGCAGCAATTTGGGAAATGCTATACCACATAAACAAGCTCTTAGAACTTTACAAACTTAGCAAAGAAGAGACTTTAAAAGAAGACTTTATGATATGCTACGAGTTATTAGATGTAATGTTAGGCCAAGGTGGAATTCCAATGCTGACGGAAGTCAGTTCTATAACAACGAAGATGTCAACTAAGCCTCCAAAGCAGATGGCAAACATTCAGGAAAAGCCAGATATTTTGTCCCTTTCGACAAACAGTGTACCGACACTTAGTACTCACAACTCATCTCTGTCAATGCCGCGCTTTTTGTCCAGGAAGGATAGCAGTGCTACAAGTGAATTTGAGCAGAATTTACCATCATCATTACCATGGAGGGAAAATGGCATTAAACACAAGAAGAATGAAGTCTTCTTGTATGTAAACGAGAAAATAAATATACTGGTATCCAAGGATGGCTCGATATTGAAGGCTTATGTTGACGGAACAATTGACCTCACTACACATCTGAGCGGAATGCCTATCTGCCAATTTGGTCTAAATGATTCGCTGAGTGTCGAGTTCGGGGATGATCGCTGGGTGGAAAATGATACTTTCAACAACAAAAAATCAATTCCCAAAGCTACTGCAGGAAGTGTGTTGCTAGAGGATTGTAAATTTCATCAATGTGTTTCCTTGGACAAATTCGATAGAGATAGAATAATAAAATTTGTTCCTCCAGATGGCTCAATGGAGTTAATGAAATACTATGTTAGAGATAACCTTAACCTACCTTTCAAGGTCTCGCCAATTGTGACTAGAGTAAGCGGGGAAAATGCGCTTGAATATCGAGTCACGATAAAGTCGTTGTTTCCAAGCAAGCTGGCAGCCAAAGATGTCTCTTTGAGGATACCTATTCCTTCAGGTACCGTAGATTGTAAAATTAACGTATCCAATGGCAAATGCAAGTTTGTTCCCGAAGAAAATGCAATGGTGTGGAAATTTACGAAGTACCAAGGACTTACCGAAAACACTCTAAGCGCGATCACCGTGACAACAAGTGACACTACTCAATTGACATTACAGCAATGGTCTAGACCGCCCATGTCACTAAATTTTGAAATTATGATGTTTAGCAATTCTGGACTATTCGTTCGTTATTTCAAAGTTACTGAAAAGGAACAGAAATACAGGACTGTAAAATGGATCAAGTACATATCGAAGTCAGGGGCGTATGAGATAAGGTATTGAGCTTAGTTAGAATCCATATTTTATTAAAGAACGAAGTCAATCACTGACCATCTCTTCAGTTCTGGAGTAGCAAAGGACACGGGCATGTACTGTCGGATATAAGCTAACTCTTTATATAGATGAACCTATCACATGATCTATGTAAATAACAATGATTTATGACTTGAATGGATGAAATACATTTAATAAACCCTAAAAGTGAAGCATATGTATGAAAAGATGAAAACAATTAACATCCATAATTACTAGAATGCTTATTAAAAATATTTCCATGAGTTCATTTGCGCTCAAAAAGTTGAGCTCCAGTACATTGAATACATCCTTCAGGCAATGTGATTTAAGAATTCTCTCTCAGACTCCCTTAAGATTTAGAATTGCTAGGTCGGTAGGTGAGAGATCTTATTCTTCGTGTTCAAATGCTATTCTGACCATTCCAAAATATAATCCATGCAATCAACTACTTCTGAAACGTAACCCAAGATTTGTGTTTGAAAGAAAATTTCACATAACAGCAGTACGAAAGGCTAGACTCAACTTTTATGGCCCTCCAAATGGGTCGCCAGTTGCACTTTTAATAATATCGTTTATTTTTATTATTGGAATTGTTGGAACCATAATTTTTTTTATATCATTGATACCTTTTATTATTACCGCCTTCTTTCCTGTGATCATTGCTGCAATAGCATACTATCAGTTTAAAAAATGGAAGAAATCTGTCATACTGAAGAGTATTCTGTCAAGCATGAAGAGAAGCAAAATGAAAGTATCTTATTCTACACTAGATGGGTTGCAACTGCAAAAATTTGATAAACTTTTCAAAGAGTTCTCATCCGAGTCTGGGGGTTCTCCTGTAATGGACTTCTATCGACAAGGAATGGGTAATGATGGCTTGAAAATGGCTTCAAAATTAAGCAATGGCCTAGAGGATGGGGAAGACTTCTTAAAATTTATAGAATCAAGGATTATTGAGGCTTTTACCAAGGACGAAGATAGTATCCGAACCATAATTCTAGGTTCTAACGTATTAGAATGGGTAGAACAAGAATATGACTTGGCACTAGACTCCAAACATTCCAAAATGGTGGTTAGAAAAGTAGAAAACCACCTTGTAATAAGCCAAAACTACCAGTTGAATCTTACATCAAGAAATGCGCCTGTAAAAAGTATCGCTAGGGTTTATGTTGTTGCGTTAGGAAACATTGATCAAAGACCAGACTCCTTGTTGGATCTGGTGATAGCAGTCGTTAAGCCAGGATTAATCAAAGATCAGCTGTTTACTTTTGTAACTAGTGGAGATAGCGCTGAATTTTACAATAAATACATGGTTCGTGATCGGAATGACGGTCACCGAGAATTTACCTTGAAAAAAATGAGAAACTTGTAAATATCGCTAATATCGTATTAAGGTTTTCAATGGTAATTTCAATCTAAGCAAGGGAGTCATCATCGAGGAGGGAAAAGTCCGAAGTCAAATTTAAAATGATATTTGCATAGATTTTATATAATAGAAAAATACGGAAATCATGTTAATTTTCAAAATGCAGAAATAAAAGTGATTCTGAGTAGAGAAATCTTGCACCGAACAGAAATTTTGTGAATTGAATTGATGTCTAATCAATGTTGTTAGTGCATATCATATTCGACGAATGACTTCCCTAAAATTAGGAACTAAAATAATGAATGCTCCTAGTAACCTGGGGAAAATATGTTCTAGAAGAGTCGCGGGTAGCGGAATATCTCTTAAATGCAAGAATCTAGTCATTTCATATTATGGAGGAGCAAAATGAGGAATATTTTAGGGAATGGCTGGTATCTCGAAGAATTGTAACTAGAAATGTGAGACCTGAATACTGTTTTGATGTGGAAGAATTCATAAAAAATGAAGACTCCATTTTTGACGAAAGGACTTCTTTAGAAAGGTATATTTATGATATCGATCCAGTCCAAGACGAATTTCCAACGCAGCTGATTGAATCTATCAAGAAGAGATTGCTTAGTTTATCATCATTATCAATTAGTTCGTCAATGACTAAAGATTATGAAAACGAATGGATTAGATCAATAAAATCTGAATGTTCTCACGCTGAACCGGTCTGGTGTAAATCTAAAACACAAAACCCCGCGGATCTATTGTTACCTCAAGAAGAAAAACTATTTATTGATGACACACGCCCACCATCAAATCAAGTTTACTATTTACATCCAGTCAGTGGTGAATTTGAGGAGGATTTTTATGAACCAAGGTATAATAACAATCTTTTATGCATATATCATGACTGGATATTTATTGGTAATGACGAATCGATTGAACTTAGAAATATAGATACCACTGTTTTCAACAAAGATCCATGGAAGAACAACTTTTACCGGATCTGTCTACCCAAATGGCTGGAAACAAATGAAGTAAGCTTAGTTTCAAACGGATATGATTTCAATTCTACATCACAGGAGTGCTATTCACTGAATTATATGAAGATATGTAATATGGGAGGTCGACAGGTACTCTGTGCTTGCACCAACACTGGCGTAATGATTTATGAGATAGACCAAATATTAAAATCGTATTTTGAACAGCTCAAGACGAACACAGAGAATGCAGGGCTAATCAATCCAAAATTGCTTTGCTTCTGTGTAACACCATCGAGCTGTTGGAGCGTCGATATGATAAATAGCAATTCGGCATGCTATATCGCTGCTGGACATAAC
The DNA here is from genome assembly GCA_030705145.1 of Hagleromyces aurorensis. Lineage (NCBI taxonomy): Eukaryota > Fungi > Ascomycota > Saccharomycetes > Saccharomycetales > Saccharomycetaceae > Hagleromyces > Hagleromyces aurorensis. The sequence continues at coordinate 32,648 of JANIWU010000054.1, read as the reverse complement.
GGACCTGGTGTGTGCATTTTTGCAGCACCGCTGAAAGATAAAGAAAATCCTGCCTTTGTAACATTTGAACTGCCATCTATGCATAATGTGCCGTATGTTACATTTATAGAAAACACTGGAGAAGAAGATGATCATGCGGTATTGGCATATTGTTCTATCTATGGAAATGTTGTGTCCGTGAAAATTAAGTTTGACGAAGATCGTCAAAAAATTCATGCAGAATATTTAGATTCGCAGTTTTTCGCTAACTTTTGTTGGACTGCAACTGCATTAAAAAAATCACACTTCAAGAAGGTCAACCACTTTGAACTGTTGAATCTGAATTATCAGAAATGTACTAAGGAGTCCATTCTTTATTCAATTGTGCTCGACAGTGCAACATTAAGAGGATGCCCACCCAGTGAGGTTTGTTCAAGTGACTTAGGGATTGGTACATTAACTACCCAAATTCCCGTGCCAACTTCACCACTTTCGTGGCGCTGTCAAGCCGGTCTTGTTCCGCCAATAATTCAACTTAGATTTACAACTTTTGATAATGAAGGGACAGTTACTCGAGGAAGATTGAAAAGAGAAAATTCAAACCTTTACATTAGGGGGATAGGTCCCATTTTTGTACTCAGTCAAGATTATTCTGAAAACCCAGAAGACAGAGTTACATTAGATGTTCCCACCGATACGTACAAACACTTTTATGTTTTTGAGGACGAAATATCTCAGAAATCATCTTTCACAACCTCAGAAGAGATTGTTTACCAGCGATGGCGTAATGACATATCTAAAACATTTTCGCACAAGCCGGAGAAAACGCTGAAGTCTGAGAACAAGTCATATAAATTCACAGATAATGTTAGGACGTGCTTCACTGGTTTTACAAAAGATGATGGCCACCAGCTGTTTAAATACGAGGTTTTGAATCATTCAGACAGTTTATTTCCTACTTGCTCCGTTCAAGTTTCTCAATATTTTAAAACTGGACAGATGAGGAAGGAATGGAAGGAAATTATTTCCAACAGTAATAGTGAGAACTTTTCGCGTAATGTAAGAGATTCACCAAACTCAGAGAATCGCTCAAGAATCAGTAATATCGGGGCGAATGGTTCATCAGAAACCCTGCAGCTTGACCTTGTTCAACAAGCTGATAGAAGTGAAGATCCTAATTCGAATGAAACTTCTTTCAATAGCAGCGATTCTTTTGGTATGATCAGTTCTTCTGACCTTAATGTTGAAGTGATGCAGTCAAGGGACCCTAACGTGTTTTCGAATCCACTTGCGGTTTCTATGGATGATAGACCAAGGACGAGAGCCATAATCAATGAAGGAGATATATTCGATTCTTCTGCATCACAATTATCTGCAAATGCGATTGAACTATCAAATATCGAACAGCCTCCACGAAGAAGCACAGACGATCAACATCTGGTTCATCGTGTAAAGTTCAAACTTGAGCAAACGAAGTGGATGCTGAATAACCATGTTCGCAAAGTGCGAAAATTGTTAGATTTAGTTATCTCCAACTCTAATCACAATCCAGCTGGCTATGTCCTCAAAGAATATGATGCAGATTTCTTGTTTGTCACAACCGCATATCATGTCTATTTGCTGAGATTGCATCCACTGATTATTTTATCATTCACACCGGAAAAGGTTTTCCCAGTCGACAATGCCATGTTCTGTTCCGAACACAGCACTATTTTATCACTGAATAGAATAAACTTTGTTTGTCATATACCGGAACTGAATTGCATCGTAGTTGCTTCTCAATTAGGATTGGTATCATTACTACGACTAACGGAGTTTAATGGAGTGTATTCTTTCCGTCAAGAATACATTTTGGGATGGAAAGCACAGGATCCATCGTCAATCGAGGATGATTATGAATGCATACTAGATTGTATGGGATATACATCAAATTCAAGATACTGCGGTACTGATGAGATCAGATTTCCATATTTCAATATATTGGGGATGGACTATAGTTTCATTTCTAGTGGCGAGTCAGGTGGAGACCATGGGTATGCAGTTCTGTACATTCTTTCGCAGTATAAGCTTCATAGGATAAGAATAGGCAAGGAACCCATATATATCAATAAATATTAAAATAGCATATATTGGCCATTCCAGGAAAATAGTTGTTCGAAATTGAGTATAAATTGGTGTTAATCAACGACCCACTTCATAATGGTGGAATATTATTTACACACATCACGTGATGTATACCTATTTTGTGTAGATGCGAAATATTTAAAATAATCAGTAATAAACATTAGGTACAAGGACAACTAATACAAGAAGAATTGGACATTGCAAAGATCCAAGTGCCCAGCGAAGGCAAACATAGAATACTGGCAGCCAATTACAGTTATTTTAGTACTATACTACTGAGGTATAGATAGTCAGTATTCATCTGGTTCATATAATTTAATGCTTCTTCATATTCCATGCTAATCGATGCCCAAGCGTTTGAAATTGATACAACCAGCCAATTTGAGCCAACAGAATGGATATCTTGGAATGAAATATATGGACGATTCAGATGATGAAAAGAACTATGTACCACCACTTCTGAGCAATTATGGATCAGCTGCGCTGCAATCCGATGATTTGCATCTTAAACCATTGCAACAAAATCGCAAAGCTGCAATCCTAGACTACATACAGCACCAACATAAGGATGATAAGGAAAACATAGATCCAGACCTATCGATACTAGCGAATAATCAGGCGACGAGTCACACGTTAGGAACTAATCACTCTGATGAGCAATCCCAGTCGACATTATTTGCCCACAGTAAACAAACCCAACAACCCAGTATGACATCATTGAACATAAATTATCATGAAGAAGCTGACATGAATAGAAGTGATATTGATGACAACTTTAGGAAGATTAGGGATTTGCAACAAAATATGAAAGAACAGTTACAAACAAAAAACATTGAAAGGAAGAATAGAAGGTTTTTCAAAAATGGTAGAGGTTCCGTTTTGGGCCCAGCCCAAAGAACTAATTCCAGTAGAGGAACAAGCATTTTGGATCCAATATCAAAACCATTAAATACGGTACTTGTAAATCAAAAGGACGATTCTATGAACAATATGAATCTAAGGCAAGAGCGGCCTGGTCAAGAAAATAGTTGGAGTACGGGCGTAAGTCAGCATTTTACATCGCAAAACACAGAAAATGATACAGATTTATACGAAAAATACCGAGATATCGAATTTGACGAGCTGAATCCCGTTCAGTACTTGAAAAAGAATAATTTACCGACGATGGATTTACCAATAATATCACGAGTGTATTTTGAAAGACAGAAGGAAGTAAGGCGGCATACCATTCAGCGACATAATAATTCATTAGAATTAAGGAATAAAAGCAATCATAATAGATATGACTTTGACAGATCAAGCAAAAAGGAGGTTTCTTTCTCCAATACGCAACCTAGAAGGAAAACAAGTGATAGCTTAGTTGGAAGTTCTAGAAATGGCTTGAAGAAATCATTGTCTTCTCCATTAACTTCCTCAACGGCAAAGAATATATTTCTGGAAGAAAACGATATTCATTACACTCCAAATATCTCTAAAAATGATAGAAGTGATCCTAAAATAGTTAATAATGAAAGGTATGACCGGAATCTACTGAATACCCTTACGGATATCATGCATAATGAAAAACGGGAAGTTTTAGCTAACATTGATGTGAACAGAGTGCCTGAGAGCCAGCAGAAAAAGCGACCAAGAATATCGCAGGCTGATATTGTTGATTATCCCTTGGAGAATCAGTTCCGTCCAAATAATAGAAGTGTACCGGAATATGTTCCTCAAAGAAAATCGCCCAAACCTGGGAATACGAAGAAAGTTGCAATTATAGAACCAACCCAAAGCTCAAACTACCTCCGGAGGAAAAATATTATATCGGTTCATGGTATTGAATACGAAAGGATTGAGTTATTAGGTAGGGGTGGATCGTCTAAAGTTTACAAGGTCAAGGGAGAGAACAACAAAGTATATGCACTAAAAAGAATAATTTGTGATGAATTTGATGACACTAGTCTTTCTAGTTTCAAGGGTGAAATTGAGCTGCTGAAAAAACTGCAAGATCAGGATAGAGTTGTCAGACTTTTTGACCATGAGATAGAAAATGGTGTGCTATACTTGATAATGGAATGCGGTGACCACGATTTATCCCAAATATTGAACCAGAGAATCAACGTTCCATTAGATATAGAATTCGTGCGATACCATGCAAGAGAGATGCTGAAATGTGTGAAGGTGGTTCATGATGCTGATATTGTCCATTCAGATTTGAAACCCGCAAATTTTGTATTTGTTAAAGGAACATTAAAAATTATCGACTTTGGTATTGCCAATGCCGTTCCTGATCATACAGTAAATATCTATCGAGATACTCAAATTGGTACACCAAATTACATGGCTCCTGAAGCGCTGGTCGCAATGAACTATACTGCTGATCAAGAGAAGCAGGCAAACAAGTGGAAAGTTGGCAAACCCTCAGATATATGGTCTTGCGGTTGCATCTTATACCAAATGATATATGGAAAACCACCGTATGGAGGTTACCAGGGACAAAATAGATTATTAGCGATAATGAATCCCGAAGTCAAAATATCATTCCCAGACAAGACACCAAACAACAGCCCTGTTCCACATTCTGCAATTGAGACTATGAAGGCCTGTTTGCAAAGAGATCCATCAAAAAGGTGGACTGTCGATGAAGTTTTACAGGGGAATTTCATGGATCCCCTAATAGTTACTAGGTTTTTTATTCGAGATCTCATAAAGAATGCAGTTAAATATGGCTCTGATCAACAGACAGTCACCCAAGCAAAAGTAGATGAGCTCGCCAACGATGTTTTAAATCGGCTCAGCGAGTTTCGACTTTGAGTTTAAAATACAGCCGGCCCGAGGAATGGCTACTCCTCGCTATCAAGTCATAAATTCAAAGAAATATCGAAGAGGGAATAGAATGTTGGAAGAGCTTTGTTGTAAAATGGAAATATTATCTTGTTTTTATTTTAAAGTATACAATGTATATATAATGACCATCATAATACTAATTCATAATATCTTAGTGTGGAAAACTTACCTTGGACCGAACTTAGCCATGGAGGCTGCACCACTTTCATGCCATTCCTGTTTTGACAGCCACATATGATCTTTATCAGCCATAATATTGGCCAAGACAGCTCCACCTATGAAAACCATGTGCTTTCTTCTTGGAGGATCTTCAATCCGAACCTTGAATTTGTCTAATCTAGATGGATCGTTATGTAACACTCTCGTAAACCACAACTGTTTCAGTTCCTTTTCGAGTCTTGAAGGTAACCCTGGATACATACTAGAGCCACCCGAAAGAACAATTGCTCTGTACAACGAACTCCTCACATCTACATCTGCCGATTGTATTGTGTTGAAAAGCAGTTCTCCTACACCTGGCTGTTCAACATCAACCAAGCTTGGTTGGAATAGACATTCAGGAGCTTCAAACCTTTCTGGACCCACCTTAATTATTCTACCATCGGGCAGCTCGTAACTCTCCACAAGAGTTGTTGTTTCCCTTGCTAGTTTTGTATCTAGATCCAGGTCGTAAGAAACGTAACACAGTTTCTCTTTGATTTGACGAACTGTTTCAAAATCTGCAGTTCTGTTGAAATTGTAACCACGGCGAGACAACAAATCAATCAAATGTCTGGTAACATCTCTTCCTGCAACATCCAATCTTCTTGTGAGATGGTTCAACACAACAGATTCATAAACAGGTACAATATGGGTCACACCGTCACCGGAATCCACAACCACACCAGAAGACAAACCCTGTGCGTACAGCGCCAAAACAGCCTGGATCGCGACATATACACCGCCAAAGTTATATTTCTCAAACATAACTTCGCACATCTGCTGTCTGTTCTTTACAGGATTCATTGGTGGCTCTGTTAGCAATATCTTGCCGCCTGATGTGTCGGGTATTTTCATTTGGTTGTAGAACGCATAATCCCATAACAATTCCATATCTGTCCAGTTTTGAATTATTCCATTTTCCATTGGGTACGAAATTTGTAAGTAAGAACGGACATCACTTGCTTCTTCACCAATCATTATATCTTTCAAGGGTGTTGTGATATTGGCTCTCTCCTCCGCCCTCAGAATGGGTCTACCGACAATTGAGGGAAAAGTGAAGTCAGGAAAATTTTCCCCAGCATATCCAATCTTGACAAAACCAGTACCTTGATCGAGAACTGTATAGATATCATAAGGAGACTGTTAGTATTCTTTATTCTGGTTTGAACTTGGGTCTTTTCTTCCCAAGATAGAGAATCAAAGCATTTCAAACATACCAACTGGTTTATGAGGATCCATTATGTATTCAGATTTTTTAATTGAGTATTAAATCAAACAACAAAGCAAAGGGACGCCTTTTTTCAATCTGCAGATACTATTATAGTTATAAACCTTCACATACGCATGAACCGTATTTGAAGAAGGGCCCCTTTTCTAGTAGAAAACCCATTACGTTAAAAATGATATACATACGATACCAACTACAGAGCATATTTCAGCATTTCTAATGTAGAATACTTGCTTGTTCATGACGAAATCCAGTTTTAAACAAGTCCTTGCTTCTTTAGTTCATCATACACCTTCTTTGACATCACATTACCTTGACTATCTTCCATTTCCATCTCTTCATCTCTAGGCCTCGATTGCCAAGTGCCTTTTTCAGTGGACGGAGCGGTCGGCTTTATGCGATCCCAAAGCTCTTGTGCTTCTTTGATAACAGTAATGCCTTTAAATACATCAGCTGAGCTAATTCCAAGACATTTGAGATGGAAAATATGGGTAGCTTCACTGAAATGTTTTTCAAACGCTCTTCTACCTTTGTAATCTTTATTACCACATATTTCACACTTGTAGGTGACGCCCAGACCTTGCAATTTATAGAGCCAAAAAGGTATTGGCAAGCCATCTGGTCCCAAGGGCATATCAACAGCTGTATTGGACTGCTTAACAGACGTGGTATCATTCCTGGCATCCGAATCATCCTCTTTTTCATCCTTGCCATAGTATGGCATGTCATAAACATCAGATAGCCTCTTCATCTCTTCCAACCTTTCATCGACAGTAAATGCCAACTTTCGCTCTGTAAACTCTTTTGTCTTTCCGAATTCTTCAAGCAGCAGACTCAAAAATACATGTAGATAGAATTCATCATCTAAAAACTGCCTTCGCTTGGTTGTGTTGGCCTTATGTTGCTTGCCTTCGAGATGGTATAAGAACACCGAGCTGCTCTTATACCATTTCCCACAAACAACACAAAAAAGACCTTTGTTTGTTTTTTCGATTGGCGTCGTCATATATTTCTTGAATCGTAATCCTAGCTGCTTCCGGGTGTCTACCTGATTAATCAACACGTTTGATTTATAATAAAAGCTTTCCAAATATTTTCGAAGTTCGTGAACAAACTCATGGTATCGTATATTCTTTCTATCCATGGGGGCATTCAAGATGTAGTCGTTGTTGTTAATGAACTTTCCCACAACGCCATAAAACTGCAGAATAGACACTTCATTTTTGCAAATCACATTCAACCACATGCTGTGAAACTTCTCCAAATGTAAATACTCACCAAAAAGTTCTTCTCTAGCAAACATATGCTTTATGTCCAAACCTTCTGCCCGTTTCGAAAGGATATTTTTGCCGCCTGCAGAGGCACCAGAGCTGGAAAACATTTCATACATACCGAAATCAAAGGTTTTTGTTTCATTTTCGTTATCCGCATATTTCTGAAGTATTCCTCCAATGTCCTTTTCGAATGATTCAATCGCTGTTTCAACATCTTCGAGTTTTGAAGCTTCCTTTATGACTTGATCCTTCGATTTGTTCAATTTTTTCTGCTTTTCCAGGCAGTCTTTTAGAAACAGATCAATTTCATACTCCTGCAAAACCTGCTGTTTTCTAGATCTCTGGATCTTTTTATTTTTGTAGATGCGGTTGCTCTCTATGTCAGTTTGTTTCGGAAGTCCTATTCTCAAGTCTCCTGTGATAGCCTGATACTTCTTCACATAAGAATAAAATATTGCTGGATTTCTCCCTAATCTACAAGAGATTTCCTTTTCAATATTTTCTATTTCTTCCAAGAGTAATCTCTGAGATTCCAGTACATTCATTTGGCAATACTTTGCTCTTATTTGGTCGTTGTTGTACATATGGATTTTCGGTTAGTTTTTCAAAGCTCATCGATACAAAAATATATGCAATATTACTTCAACTAAAAGATTTCTTTATCTACGCAATTGAGGAAAAAAAAAGTATAAGTTGACATTCTTTTTATATATGCATCCACTTACAGGGTGGAGTTTGAGATATATCAGACCATTAACTATTTAAACCTCGCAATATGTTTTGAATATATTACTATATAGTAATGTACATTATAACGGTACTCCCCAGCTCAATGCTTTCTCTTGGACGGGCGTGCATTCTTTTGTCTCCTCTTCTCCTTCTGTATTCTGTCCTTTCTAATTTGAGCTGTGGACTTCAGCTCATTTTGATGACCGGATGTACCGAATCCCTTCACCCTCACACCATTTTCAAGGGCCTTCTCCACCTTCTTCTTTTGTAGGGCATAGTCGTCTCTATGTTTATCTGGAATTTTTGGAGCACGAATCTGCTTGTGCTTAAATTTTCCGCGAACCGTACGTTGTACAGAACTGTTTGCCGCAGGGTTAGTTAACAGATTTGATGGGAGTGTGCTTTCCTTAGCACCTACCTTCAATGGCTTCAACTTTCTTGCTTTGGCCCATTCATCAAATTTACCAGATCTGAATGATGCGGGAATCTTCTGCCCACTTTCTCCAATGATGTATTTCTTGTTATCAGCTCCCATGGCATTCACAAACTTCTTTCTCTTTTTATCCCATTTGACAGTAGCTGTCTGCTTATGGACCTGCACCTTATCATCATTATTCAAGTCGTAAGCGGCTTGGGCAGCCTCATTTGTGAATCCATTGGCGATTTTCAGCTGTTTATCCTGAATATCCCCTGCAGGTGCATAGTGACTCAGGAAGAAGTTGGGATCCTTGTATGTTTTTGCCTTCTTCTTCCGAGTGCTGTCAAGCAGCGAGTCTGCATCTTCAAAAACCTCAAGAGCTTCTTTTGAGACAGTGTATCCTGCCTCATGTTCACCACCCTTCAAAATTTCATCTTCAATTGAATGTGTCAAGCCTCTTATTCTTTCCTTTTCCAACAATTCTTGCCTTTCACGACTTTTCCTTTCAATGGGTGCAATTTGCCTGCGTCTTCTCCTCATTAGAACAGCCATTTCATCTGCAGGATTGCTGGATAACTCAAAGACTGTTTCTTTATTATTTCTTTGCTGTAATTTAGCAAGGAATGCATGCTTTTCCTTTTCCTGATCTTTTCCAAATTTTATATTCTGTTCATCCCAACCAAACTTTGAAAGTTCTTTACTGCGCTTAATTGATTCTGGAGATGCAGGAGTTCTCGTCCTCTGATATAATTTTTCTGCCTTCATAGCAACATCTCTCAATGAAGAAATTTCAAAATTGTGTTTTATTATGTTGTTGTATAACTCCCCTATACCATCAACATCAGCTCTTGGAGCCGCCCCCAATACCAATCTTTCAGTATAGGAAATTTTTGGTGGAACAAAATCAAACTCATTATTACCTTCCTCTATCCATTTTTTCTTCGTTATTTGGCAAGTGGTTTCATACATAGGTGTCAGCATGATTTTCTTACCCAAAAATAACTCTAGATCCAATAAATATGGCAACTCACCTTCAGATATGATAGAATAAGCACTACCACGATTACCTGCTCTTGCAGTTCTACCCACTCTGTGAACAAAAATTTTGGATGAAGCTGGAAGGGAGTAATTGATGACATTCGCTAACAATGGAATATCAACACCTCTAGCAGCAACATCTGTTACCACCAAAATGGTAGTTATTCCCGCTCTAAAAGTAAGCAGTTGACTTTTACGAGCATGCTGATCTAATGTACCGTACAGGTATGAAACCAAGTAACCACAATCTTTTAGCAAATGTGTGATATATTCAACATGATGTCTTGTTGGGACAAATAAAATTGTCGAGTGTTTAGAAGGTAGTTCATTAGCAGATGGAAGCTTTTGACGTTTGAAATTTCCCCCTTTTTTGAATCCTTTCTTGGAGTGCTCCTTTTTAGATGAAGTTTCCTCTTCATCAGAATCGTCATTAGAATACTTTGTTATATCATTGAACTTCTTTATTTCATCTTCTGTGGCAGCTGGAATCTTGATAACATCTTGTAGCAAATACAGCAAATTAGCATCCCTCTCATCGTGTTTAGTACTCAAAAATAACATTTCAAGTTCCTCAGAAACTTTTGTTTCGGTATCAAGACGCACCAAAACTGGATTTGTAAGGCCAGCTTTGGCAAAATCCACTAGAGAACTAGGTAAGGTGGCAGAGAACAATAATGATTGTCTTCTGGTTGGCAAAGCTGCCAACAGTTCGTTTAATTGTTCTTGAAAACCCATTTCAAATAGCCTATCAGCTTCGTCAAAAACAATGTATTCCACACTCTTCAAATCCAAGTTCATTTCAACCTTTAAATGTAAAAATCTACCTGGAGTGGCAATTATGACATCTGGGTTGGTCATCATCATCGAGAACTGTTCCTCAAGCGAATCACCACCTGTCAACTGAACACTACGGAGTCCAGTACCTCTTGAAAAGTCTTTAAATACCTTGTATGTTTGCATGGCCAATTCTCTTGATGGAGATAAAATCACGGCTCTGGTCCCAATTTTACCAGAATGCGCCTTCAGTTTCTCGATAAGAGGTAATATGAATGCTGCCGTTTTACCAGAACCGGTACGGGCCATTCCAACAATATCTCTGCTTTGCAAAATTAAAGGAATAGTTTTTCTTTGAATAGGTGTTGGCTGGCGAAAACCCTTCCTGGTAATGTTGGTCAAGATTAGCTTGGAAAACCCAAAGCTCGGAAAACTGCCCTTCTTATGATTTGTTTTAGCATTTGCATTAATTGCAAAGTATTCATTCATATCCTCCTCATCTGCATTTTCTCCTGCCTGAGCTGGACTCTGTTCCTGTAGTATTGAATCTACGGAAGGGAATGAAAGATTTTTCTCATTCTTGGAATTCTTCTTACCAACCACAGTTGATTCTTCTTCTTCTTCAGAATAATCTATAATTTCCTGCACTTCTCCAGAATACGTATCCTCATCATCGCCACTATCATTATCACTTTCTTCTGAGTTGATAGCGATATCGCAGGCAATGTCAAAGTCACCATCGTCATCTGAGGCATCGCTCGATGGCATTACTAAATTTTTCTTTTGCTTCCGTATACTTTGAACCATTTCAAAAGTGTATAGAGTATTTTCAGTTATCCTATGTCAAAGGATCTTATTTTTGCGCCAGTGTATATCTTTCCGTTTCTTTCATGTAGAGTTCAGCTCATCGCGATGCCCAAAATTTTTCTTCATATATTGCATATAAAAAGGGAAGTTCATTCGGAAAAGAGAAGCATGTGGAAATGCAACGGAAAGTAGATGTCTTTATTGTCTAGAATTCAATATATTGCTACCAAAAGATGCTTAAAAGGATATAAAAACCAGGTTTTTCCAGGAAAGTTTGACAATGTGGTAGTGGCTATGTCTTCAGGTGTAGATTCTTCAGTGGCCGCATCAATTTATGCAAGATATCCAAATGTACACGGAATCTACATGCAGAATTGGTCAGAAAGTCAATCGTTAGATGATCCGACTAAAGAAGCTTGTTACGAAAAAGATTGGAGAGACGTTAGCAAAGTGGCGAGACATTTGGGAATGTCTATTGAAAAGGTAAATTTTGAGCAAGACTACTGGATTGATGTCTTTGAACCCATGCTGGAAAATTACAGAACAGGTAAGACCCCCAATCCTGATATAGGTTGCAATAGATTTGTGAAATTTGGAAAACTAAGGCATTACTTGGATAAGAAGTATGGCACTAAGAACTACTGGTTAGTAACAGGCCACTATGCTCGAATTCTGAGCAACTTCCAAGATGAGACTCACCTTCTTAGAAGCTTCTACATGCAGAAAGATCAAAGCTACTATCTATCGCAAATCAGTCCTGAATTTTTCCCGCAAATACTTTTACCTATTGGTCACCTAACCAAGCCAGAAGTTCGAAATCTGGCTGATGAACTCAGCTTGCCAACAGCCACCAAACCAGACTCTCAAGGAATCTGTTTTGTAAATAATTCACAAACAGGAAAGTTTCGAAAATTCTTGGAGCAATATTTGCCTGATTCTCGAGGGAATATAATTACCATTAAAGATGGTAAGAAGCAAATTTGGGGCACACACAGTGGTCTGTGGTCATATACTATTGGACAAAAAATTGGACTTGCAATGCCACAGGGTGATCCAAATTTCAAAGGAGCTTGGTTTGTTAGCGAAAAATTGATAGAATCGAACGAAATTGTTATTGTTCGAGGCGCCAACAACGAAGCTTTATATAAAGACAGTGTAAAGATTGAAGGTTTATTTGAGCTTTCTCCAAAGTTTAAGGAACTGGTTGAAGGTGGAATCAACGACGGAAATCTCACACTTCAATACCGGTCTTTACAGAAACCTATAAACATATTGGACATCAAATTTGATGGAAAATCTAGGACTATGCAGATAAAAATGTCCGAAAAACATCGCGCTCTAGCACCTGGCCAATTTGTTTGTCTGTACATCAATGAAAGGGTCATTGGAAGCGGCCAAATCTGCTGAACATCGTCCTTAAAAGCTTGCACATAGTTGAACTAACAACAGAATTATATCCAAAACTAATATTGGACTTTTCTTAATCAAAAAAATAATGAAAATAAATTAGTAAAGCATTGAAGAGATCTAGGAAAATCATAGAATAAATGAGAGCTCTAAATATGTACACACTTCTTTTCGTCTTCTCACTACAGTAATATCACGTGTATTTCTTAACATTACTTTCTTTCCAACTCGGCATTTCAACTCCACCATATATAATACATAATTAAGGTTGGTATGCCAGAGTATTAGGACAAGAAAATTGATCAGAATTAGCTTTGACCATCATTAATCGTCAGACGAATTCAAGTAAAAATCAAACGGTATTGAATTGATCAAAATGCCATTTGAGAAAGAGTTATTTGTGGCAACACAAGCTGTGCGGAAAGCTTCCCTTCTAACCAGAAGAATACAGGCGCAGGTTATTGCCAATAAAGACAAGACTACCATCACCAAAAGTGACCAGTCACCTGTCACAGTAGGTGACTATGCTGCACAGACCATCATAATTAACGCAATTAAAGCAAATTTCCCAAATGATAAAATAGTTGGAGAGGAATCATCTGAAGGTCTTGAGGATAGCTTCGTTTCTGACATATTACGTGAAATCAAGGAAAATGACCAAATTTATTCACCAAAATACTCAGTTGACAACTTCAAATTCTCTGACGAGGATTATCCACTCCAAGACATTTCAAACGTCAAAAAAATCATAGATTTTGGCAATTACGAAGGTGGAAACAAGGGCAGATTTTGGTGTTTGGATCCAATTGACGGTACGAAAGGATTTTTGAGAGGTGAACAATATGCAGTATGCCTCGCTTTGATTGTCGATGGAATTGTTCAAGTTGGCTGCATAGGGTGTCCAAACTTGAGGCTTGAAGACTACGGCCATCAAACCGACTTAGCTGGACACGAAGAATTTGGATACATATTTCGCGCGGTCAGAGGAGCTGGGGCTCAATTCACTACCGCTAGTGCTTGTAGTGATTGGAAACTAACACACGCAAGGAAACTTAAGGACACATCTGAAATGGTATCACTAGAAGGTGTTGAGAAGTCTCATTCATCACACGATGAGCAGGATATTATCAAATCCACCCTCAAAATCTCGAAATCAATCCATCTTGACTCACAAGTAAAATACTGTATGCTAGCGTTGGGTCTTGGCGATGTTTATTTGCGCCTACCAATAAAGATGTCTTACCAGGAGAAAATTTGGGATCACGCAGCAGGAAACGTCATAGTACATGAGGCTGGTGGAATTCACACTGATTCTTTGGAAGGTGTTCCTCTTGATTTTGGGAAGGGAAGAACTCTATTGACTAAGGGTGTGATTGCTTCTAGCGGTCCTTCCGATCTACATACGAAGGTCGTTGAAACGTCACGGAATGTCATGAAATCTAGACTCTGATCAAAACGCAGGTTGTAGCGCAATAGTAGATACCAGATATAAGTAAGTTGTTTACGTATGTCATGTGAGTTTTCTTGAACTTTCTTTACACGCTTGTGCACGTGAATTGTACAGAAACTTTCAAAAATTTTCACGTAATCAAACCCAGGATAAGGATAACCAATAATTGAATATGAGTAAAAATAACTACGTAGCGTAGATTAAAACGCAGTTTAACTTTACCAGATAAAACAAGCATACACTGAAAAGTCGAATAATGGATTGATGACATTTTATTAGAACCCTGACAATAAAAATAAATTTATATTACACTGAAGTGACTTATTTGTTTTAAGACAGATTAAACTATATTGAGATTATTTGCCAACGAGGATAGTAGAAACTGTATCCAAGTACAAACACCAAGAAAAGAAGAGACTTAAAAAGGGTGCATGTGCGTGTGGCGAAGATAACATAGTTTTGGTCTATCAATTCAAATATCAGATTTTTAGAGGAATAGCAAGTTTAGAGACCTACACAAATTATAAGAGGGAGTTACCTGGGCATCGTGTGAGGTTCTTGAATCCACAACGAGCACCGTTCGTCTGGACCAGATAAGAATACCACTAAGAAAGACAAGGAGATATTGGACAAGTTAGGGAGAGGATCTTTAAAGTAGTTTTTTAGGGAGAAATTACTCGAGCAAGAGAACCATCATTTCAAACTCAAGAAACATAGAACATAAGGGAAGAATAGCTAACAGAACTGTAACAATTCTCTTCAGGGATAAAAAAACAATTCATAATGGCAGAACTGTCCGATTATTATAATGGTACAGCTGTAGAAGTAATTCCTAAAGGGGCGACTGGAACAAGCCATCTCCTTTTCAAAAATACCACAACAGTTAACCAATTATTGGGGCTTCCAGGAATGTTTTCCACTTTTAATACAAGGGAACTGTTGACCCAACGTTTGTGCGCAATCACAGCTTCGGGATTATCAATATCTGCAGGTATAATATCAATATTCCTTTTAGTAAATATTGATAAAAGGCGGAAAGTATTCCGCCATAAATTGGTTCTTTTCTTAACGCTGTGTGATTTTTTGAAGGCTGTGATACTTCTACTATACCCAATGATTATATTGATTCGAAATGAAATCTATGGAATCCCAGTATTTTATAATACCTTGGGATGGTTTACGGCATACGCTATAGAAGGTGCAGACCTCGCCATTTTCATTTTTGCGGTTCACTTTGCTTTATTAATATTCAAACCTTCTTGGAAATGGCGTAATCCTAATTCAGGAAATATTGAAGGTGGTTTATACAGGATTCGAAGTTATCTGTGGCCTGTTACTGTGCTAATCCCAAGTATAATGGCTAGTTTAGCTTTTATTGGTTTTGACTCCATTAATGAACATTTACTAAAAGAAAACACTAATGTTGTGCTGGATAACAACAATTATGATTTCAAATTTCAAGCAAAACTAGGTGGCTACAAACCTTGGAGTAGCTGGTGCTACCTACCACCATCGCCAATGTGGTATGGACTGGCTTTAAGTTGGGGTCCAAGATATTTCTTGATTGTTTTTATTATTTGCGTCTACACAAGCATTTATATTTATGTGCTACGGGAGAATGCAAAAATAAAAAAACAGATAGGAGAATTCAAACATGATGATCGTGAAAGGAGGCCAAGTCGACCAGTAGAAAGAATGAAATGGAACTTCAGCAACTTTTGTGGGAAGCTCTTACGTGCTCTACAGGGAATAAAAAATTTTTTAACCGTATCCATTGGTGATAGTGAGATAAGTGAGAGAAATATCGATGACTCAGATAGTAACATTCCGGATGAATTTCCATCTTCAAACCAATACAACAGAAATTCCAATCCTAATAATTTACCAATTTTGAATTCCAGGATCAACATCGATTACAGTGATAATGATAAACATCTAAGAAATGCTCATTTGAGAGGATTACATACATTCAATTATGAACTGAAGAATATTGAAGCATCCAACAAAAAGCGCAACTCTGTCAGTTTTTCAGCTTTCATTTCTCAAGCCCTAATTGGGAAGGAAAATTCAAGAGCAATAAGGAATGTGAATGAGCGGCGGAGCTCTAAACAATCGTCAAAAAGTGGCAGTTTGTCAAGTAATGATATTAAGAATGTTACACAAATTAATAGAATATCACTTCCTGCATCATCAGATAGTTCATCTGCTAATGCAATAAATTCACAAGAGCAAGATAAAAATGAAACGATTAGACGGACACATTTCGGTATGAATTCTGCTGGCCAGAATCATGCTGTAACGGATAATAAAGGAAAAGAATCTGTTTTAAACCCGTTCGAAAAAATATTTCATAAGGACAATGCTAGAAACAGCAATAAATTACCAAATGAGAGTAGTCATATTGAACCTGAAGATGAAAAATTAAAGCAACAACGGTTGGATGATGTCCAAAAGAACTTTCAAAGGGAATTATACATCAAGATGAGAAGAAGAAGAGCCCAAATTCAGAAAAATTTAAGATCAATTTTAATTTATCCTCTTTCCTATGTTGGAATTTGGCTTTTTCCTCTTATAGCCGAGATTACACATTATTCATACGAGCCAAAACATGGACCTCTGATTTGGCTAACTTATTTGGCTACCTTTTTTCAACCCATTAATTGCCTTGTAGACTCAATAGTATTTGTCATAAGAGAACGGCCCTGGAGATTTGCTTGGGCCGAAGTAGAAAGGAATGATTTATTAGGACATTATATGTTAAAGGGTGAAATTGGTGAAGCTGAGATAGTTCGGCTGTGTCAAACCAAATGGGGCAAAAGAGGCTGGTATTATCGTCGGAAATGGCTTGAGAAAGACTCCTGGAAACACAAACCTCAGTTTTGGAAGCGATCTATATGGCATATTTCTATGGGAGGTAAAAAATCTTTTCTATTCATTCTCAAAGGTGTTTATGGACTAGTTTGGAACAAGAAAATCATACGGAAAGTCAAGTCCTTTTTTAATGACAATGAATCTGATAATGAGGATTTTTTAAACGTCAATCTTAATGCTCAAGCTTCAAAGGAAGGAATGCCACTGGAAACTGCCCACAAAAGCTCTGGTGGTACGGAAGATTTGGATTACGAGGGATATGTGAGAATTCCAATAAGGTGGAGGATAGTTCACCAATTACCGATGCTACACGGAATAGATTTAGATGAGCTTGATCGGGAATTACGTCTCAAAACAACCGAGAACGAATTTGTTGTTCCAGGTTTGAATATAACGACTCCTTCCACCAAAAAAATTCCTGATGGCTCACAAACTGGATCGAACACCAATATATTCAAGCCAGATTACAACATTGGTAGAAGCTCAGCAGTAGAATCCCAAGAGGAGGCTTCTGGCAATCCCGACAAAGGCAAAGGGAATTTACATTCTCCAAACGGATACACTCTTGATATGGATTTCAGCGATGTCGTCAAAGAGCCAAGCGCAGTGCACAAGCCACAGCGTTACAACACAAAGGCTCACGACGATAAAATTGATATGTTATCGTTTCTGAAGGGTCCCATGGATGTATGATAATGGTGAAACACCCTAGAGTAGGCTCTCGAGTAGGAGAAGTCGGTTAATAAAGACATCCTAAAGGGAAATTTGTGTCTGGCGTTGTATCATATAATTCTGTTAAGAAAGCAGCTCCAAGTTCTGATATTTTTAGTATAAGTTTTTGTTATCGCTTTTTAAGTTACATAAAATGTATTTTGTAGTTTAATTTAATTATGTCAAAAAGTCATAATATTCTAGGAAGAGCATCTTCACAACAGAGATAGAGAAACTGAATATCAACCAAGATTTATATGGCATGCCTTTTAATACTTTGATCACTACTTTAAACTGTGCCAAATGTTTATCCTCCTTTGGAAGGGATGAAATTGCCCTTATCATCAAGGCTCTTTTACCCTTAAATTTTAGGGAACAAGATATTTTAGTCTTTGGCTTTCAAGAACTAGTTACTTTATGGGAAGGTTCTTTCCCTAATATTGTCGATGATAAGATTGAAGATATTATTTCAGTGATTGGCGGCCTAGTAAATTCTGAATCTACCGAAAACTTTAATGCAATCGCTTTTAATTCTACTGGTGCAGTAGGCATAATAGTCTTTGTCAAAGAGACACTTTTTACAACAAAACCGATTTATAGCAACAGCAAATGTGGAATTTTAAATTCAAGTCTGAAAGGTGGATCAGCTGTTTCCTTCGGAGTAAACAGGACTAACGAAAGTGACCTTTGGGAACAGTTTTCTTTCATATGTTGTCATTTCAATGCCAATGAAGGAGAGATTAATATGACGAGGAGAATAAATGACCACAGCTGGATACTTTCGGCTTGCAAAGAACAGTTCAAAGATGCAGATTTTGGTATGAGCCATGTGTTCTTCCTGGGTGATTTCAACTTCAGAATTAGAAGTCATGACCTCGCAATAGATTACAATGACCCAAATAACATTGCACATTTGCTGGAAAATGATGAACTTGGAGATTTGATGAAATCCAGTAGGATTTTTCTAGGGTTCGAAGAACCTCCAATACATTTTGCCCCCACATACAAGTATACTATTGGATCAAGAGATATATTTAACACTAAGCGAATACCATCATACTGCGACCGAATACTATACAAATCCTACAAGACCGATGCAAAGATTGATGTCTCCTATAGATCAATCCACAGGGTCCCAGAATTGCGATTTACAGATCATCAAGCTGTGCAATTCATGTTTGTAACTCCTCCTAAAACTGCTATCAAACCCTTCCAGTATAGCGACAATTTACCACAGTACAATCCCAGTTTATCAGGTTATTATGTTACAGATAGTGTCATTGGCTATGGCGGATGGATGGTTTCGAAAAATATTCATATTTGGGTTATTGGGCTGTTTTTCATGTATATTTTGTACAGAACTGTACTGTAGTATATTTTATAGGACTGGCGAAAAATTAGTTTTGAAAAGATCTGGAGGCATCGCCAAAGGCGAAGGAAGCCTTTAATACTTCCAACGAAATACACGTAGAGAGATAACCGAGTCATAGAATAACAAGAAGAGAACTTGTATATACATTTTATGGGCAAGAGATTTATTGAATGCCTGAAAAGTTACCGACGATATTTCATTATGCCTAAAAGAGAGGGATCGCCTATATCAACAACATCGAAGTCTGAAAGCGATGAACCATCTAGTGTTACATCGAGTTTCGATACCCATTTACAAAATGAAATCTTGATTGCGAAAAAAGAGAGGAATATTAAAAACAAGCGCAAAAAAGGTAAGATAACTTCGAAACAGGTACGCGATGCAGCTGGGTTTAGAGTCAGATTACAAGAGACAAATGCTCAGAACTCCAAAGTTGTCGATCCTGATTACAAAGTGATAATTGATGGTCCGTTGAGAAGAGTGGAACCATATTATTACACTTACAAAACATTTTGTAAGCTGAGATGGAGAGACCGGAAGCTTCTCGATGTTTTTGTTAATGAATTTAGGGATCGAGAGGAGAGCTACTACAGGAAAACTATTGCAGGTGGTTCGGTGTTTTTGAATGATGAGCCCGCAAATTTGGAAAGTGTAATTCGCAACGGTGATTTGATCAGCCACAAGATTCACAGACATGAACCGCCTGTCACGTCAAGACCCATCAAAACAGTCTTCGAAGACGAAGATATTCTTGTTATCGACAAGCCAGGTGGTATACCAGTACATCCTACAGGTAGGTACAGATTTAATACAATTACAAAAATCTTAGAAAAACAATTTGGAAGATCCGTCCATCCTTGCAATAGGCTTGACCGTTTGACCAGTGGACTGATGTTCCTTGCCAAAACTCCGAAAGGAGCCGACGAAATGGCCGATCAATTGAAGGCTCGTGAAGTAACGAAGGAATATGTTGCCCGTGTTGTTGGTGAGTTTCCAGTAGGAGAAGTGGTTGTTGAAAAGCCGTTGAAAAGTATAGATCCAAAGGTATCATTAAACGCAATTGCTGAGGCCAATGAGGATGGCGCAAAACATGCTAAAACTATATTTAGACGGGTAAGTTACGATGGTAAGACTAGTATTGTTAAGTGTAGACCCCTAACTGGAAGAACTCATCAGATTCGTGTGCACCTACAATATCTGGGCCATCCTATTGCTAACGACCCACTTTATTCCAATCCTGACATCTGGGGACCAGAACTAGGAAAAGGGGGAACTACAGACTTTGAAAATATAATAAAAAAGCTTGATCAAGTTGGAAAGACAAAGTATGCCCAAAGTTGGTTTTATCCTGATTCTAAAGGTGAAATATTGAACGGTGAAAAGTGCCCAATTTGTGATGCTGATCTCTACACCGACCCTGGTCCAAATGACCTTGACTTGTGGCTTCATGCTTTTAAATATGAATCCACTGAAATGGAGGAGATTCCAGGAAAGAAGAAATGGAGTTATCGTACTGAGTATCCAGAATGGGCAATTCAACCACATAAAGTGTACATGGAAATGGCAATTGCCGAGGCATCTAAATGTGGACCAACGACGACGGCATTCAGTGTCGGCGCTGTTATTGTGAATGGAAATCGCGTTATCTCACGAGGATACTCCAGAGAGCTTCCAGGCAATACACATGCTGAACAATGCGCACTGGAAAAGTATTTTGATGAGACTGGATCTCGAAACTTGCCAACTGGAAGTGTTATTTATACAACCATGGAACCTTGTTCTCATCGACTAAGTGGAAACGAACCCTGTGTTCAGAGAATCATAAATACTAACGGTCAAATAGGCTCAGTGTTTGTTGGTGTTATGGAACCTGATACTTTTGTGAAAAACAACACTAGTCTTGGTCTTCTGGAAGAGCACGGCATCGATTATATATTAATACCTGGTTACGAAGATGAATGCAATAAGATTGCATTCAAAGGACATGAACACACTTGAAAAATTTCATACAAGGAAATATGCTTCATTTATATATCGGTACGGAAGACAACATATCATCCTACATATGTCTTTAACAATAATACTAAGTATATTTATTCTGAAGAGCTACTTTTCTCTTATTTACATGTCATCTTTTAATGTAGAGGAAAACCTCCTAAATCAACTCATAATTTAAAGTCCAGATATTAAATCTTGATTTATTTCTATTTGATTATAATCAGGATAACCGTTTTTTAATAACTGTCATATAGCTGTGTTCTTCTTCACTAACTTGTTCGGGCTATGTGAGATTTCTGATAATTGGAGGATGAAAAATTTTGAGCGTCATAACTAATTCCTATGAGAGAAAACATCTTAAACAAGATATACAATTGAACTGAATCAAACTTTAGAACCTTTTTAAGGATCATCATCTAGGAATTATTCTCAAAGAGTATGAGCAGAAAGAAAGTTGCCAACAAGAAGTCACCTCCCGTCGGGAAATTTGTTCGTAACAACAGCCAATTTATGGATGCTTTGAAGCTTTATGAATCGAAGAGCTACAAAAAGTCCATTAAGCTGCTTGATCCAATTCTAAAGAAAAATAGTGATTACGTTGATGCAATTGCGTTGAAAGGACTAGATTTGTATTCCCTGGGAGAAAAAGAGGAAGGTGCATCATGCATCAAAAATGCAGTGTCCAAGATTAAAGGCACTGACGCATCTCCCATCTGTTGCCATATTCTTGGCATTTACATGCGAACCTCCAAAAACTATTTAGAATCCATCAAGTGGTTCAGTGCTTCGTTGGAAAACGGGTCTACTAACCAACAGATTTATAGAGATTTGGCAACATTGCAGTCTCAGGTTGGAGACTTTAAAAGTGTGTTAGTATCAAGAAAGAAATATTGGGAAAGTGCGATAGGATACAGAGCCAATTGGACTGGATTAGCAGTAGCACAGGAACTAAACCACGAATATCAACAAGCTGTTAGTACTCTTTCTCAATTTGAAGAACTATCGGCGGGCAAATTGGGCAATGCGGAAGCTTACGAAAATAGCCAATGCTTGATGTACAAAAATGACGTGATGTATAAAGCTGCAGGGTCAAAGACTGATAAACTTGAAAATGTTTTGAAACATCTAGACACCATTGAGCCACATGTTCTAGATGTGTATGGCTTACTAGAGAGAAGGGCATCGGTTTACATGAAAATGGGTAATTTTAAGGAAGCTTCCAAAGTTTACAGAGGTTTGATCAAAAGAAACCCTGATAATTTTAGATATTACAGGTTGTTGGAGGTGTCGTTAGGGGTTCAAAATGATTTGAAATTGAAATTGGCCGTTTATAATAAGTTGAGAGAGTTCTATCCAAGAGCCGAGCCTCCAAAGTATGTTCCTTTAACTTTCATCTCCAACGAAGCCCAGCTAAGCGAGAGATTGAAGGAATATGCTTTGCCTCAATTGACACGGGGTGTTCCAGCTACTTTCGCCAATGTTAAACCTTTGTACCGTGCTAGATCAGCAATCGTTCCAAAAATACTAGACCAGATCGTGCTGGAATACTTTGAAGAAATTGATCCAAAGGAAAAGCCCATTGCTTACGTTTGGACATGTTATTATCTGTGTCAGCATTTCACCTTTTTAAAACAATTCGATAGAGCTTTGGAATACGTCAATATGGCAATTGAACACACTCCCACCATAGTAGAACTGTATGTTTTGAAAGGTCGTGTTATGAAACACCTTGGATTGTTTACCGAAGCTGCAGAGGTCTTAGAGGAAGCCAGGAATATTGATTTACAAGATAGATTCATAAACACTAAGGCTGTAAAGTACTACTTAAGAGCCAATAATGTGGACAAAGCCATAAAGCTGGCCTCATTGTTTACAAAAAATGATGATGCTGCAAATGGCTTGAAAGACTTGCATTTGGTTGAAGCCAGCTGGTTCCTCATAGAAGAAGCCGAGGCACATTATAGATTATACAAAGAAGCCAGCAAGAAATACAAGTCAATATCTGAGCATATTGCAAAGCTTCTTGTAGATGAAAATGAGGAAGAAGGAGATAAGTATGTTCGCGAGATCAAAGAAATTGAATGGGAAGTTAAGAAACATAAAGGATTGAGTTTAAAAAGATTTTTTGCTATTTCCAAATTTTATAGGCAATTTGATGATGATCAAATGGATTTCCACTCATATTGTATGCGCAAGGGTACTCCCAGAGCCTATTTAGAAATGTTGGACTGGGGTAATACTATTTACACGTCCCCAATTTATATCCGTGCGCTAAAGGGAGCGTCAAAGATATATTTTGAGATGTTTGACAAGATAGGTATAGAGGAAGGCGAAGAAGATCCTTTGGAGAAATACCTAGAAAAATATCATAAGAAATCCAAGAAGGAAAATTCCATTCTTAACAAGCGTAAAGAGGAACAAAAGAAATATTTTGTGGCATATTCAGAATCAGAAGATAAGGATGTATATGGCCAAGATTTGGCCAATGCTAGCAAACCACTGGACGCTTTCTTTGAGAACTTCTACAGTGACTATATAAAGCAAGTTAAACCGGAAGAAAAAGATTTACTGGTTGACTTCGAATACCAATACAGGCACGGTAAGTTGGCTCTTTGTGTTGGTTCATTGTCAAAATTTGCAAAAGAGAAGGGTCTCAAGGACGGTGTCATAGGGGCCCTATTAATTCGTTCAATTTTATCGTTAAGAGAAGAAGCTAAATTTGACGATATTGCCAAGAAGGTTGCTCTTAAATTATTAGAGAACGATTTCCCCGATGCACCATTGAAAGAAGTCAACAATCATAGCTACAATTGGATTGAATACTTCAAGCTCAACTTTGAATGGCATAATTTGACAGGACTTATTATACTGTACTATTCAAATGTCGACCAAATTGCAGTCAAATATTTGATAATGGAGCACTTACCTTTTTGCGAGCCAAGGGTAAGACACTATACATTACGATACGAGCTATGAACAACAGTTCACTGAAGTACACCACTGATGGATGGGAACTTATACTTCAAATTACACTTCCAACCTTAATACTCGGAATTGAATCCAGTTATCTTCTAGCCTTTCAAAGCCAACTCAAAAATTTAATTCTATTAAATAAAAATAACCAACCATAAATACCTATATATATATGAATGATGATCATTTCAGAGATTCAATGCATTTCGCGGAAAACAGAGAGTTATAACTCCAAGCCTAATTGTCTCAAGGTTTTAATTACTAGATAGAAACCAATGATACACGTGATGTAGTTGTAAAAAGACAATCAAGCAAACTTTAACATGGCTAGAAGGTAAAGACTTACCTTTACTTCAGTGCAAGTTTCAGCCACAAGAAGAAGCATTTTAAAGAAAGTTTCATCTAACCGAAAAGTATACGCTTTGATATACTTTAAGCGCTGAAGTTGAATTGATATTCTATGGCTCTTTGAAGCATCGTATGATGAGTGTACCACAGGATTCTATCAATTCGTTAGGCATTGCAGGCAGCCTTTCCACTAGCAACTCAACCAACCGAATTGACCGAAAAAGAAGAGATAACATAAATGAAAGAATCCAGCAACTTTTGACAATAATTCCAGAGGAGTTTTTCCAGAATTATTATAAAAACAATAACGAGTCCAACCCGAGCCTCTCTGCAGTGGAAAGCTCAAGCAGTGCTGCGGGAGCAAACAAACTGAAGGCTACCGGTACCAGAGATGGCAAACCTAATAAGGGTCAGATCCTAACTCAGGCCGTGGAATACATTTCTCACCTGCAAAACGAAGTGGATCAACGGAATCGCCAGGAGGTTGAGTTAATTCTGCAGATTCAACAGCTGAGCAAAAAGCTTGGTGTTATCGTAAATGACATCAACCTGGAGAATACCAGTGCTGAGGTCTCGCTGTCCAGGATTGGCGTGGGTCCTTTGGCCATGGAAGATCAGACAGAACGGAGGGAGATCACGGTTTCTGACGACAATTCCAAGGAGTCCTCGATTGACAATACAAAAATAAACAGAGTCCAAGGTAACAAGTTTGATTATGGTGGCTATGGAGAGTATGGAGACGGCACTTGAGCATGCAACTGGCACTCCCAGGAGACATTTTGGTACGTCTCCTCGGAAACAGATACAGCATACAGCCTTCACCATAGATACAGAATTATGGGATATATAGAGGGCGCTCATGCAGCTGTCAGGGCGAGTCTTCTCTCGAAGTCATCAACTTTTGATGCACGCTAGTCTTTCAAGCAAAACCGTATTGTTCGCGAAAACCCCAAGTCACAATATACGGAACAGTGTTCTCCAAAACAACAGAAAAACTTTATCTGAACAGAAGAAGGCGTCCTTGACGTTAATAATGTCTACTATATACGGAAAGGCCGCAGAGTAGAAGTGTACATCCAACTGACATAATTTGTGTTTTGCAAACTGCTTAAGAGTTAACACAGAAGCCTAGAGAGAACTAAGGCTTGGTTTTTCCGTGTGTACCAGTTTGTTATTTAAGGCGTTTTTTTGCAGTCAGGCCCAAACTTTTTCAAAAAGGAAGACCAATAAATTTATGTCCGACATAGCAATAGGAATGCAACCTGGAGCCGTCAATTACGGGAGACCAAACCAAAGCCTACAGGAACAGAATGAAAATGGCTTGAAAAAGCGAGAGAAGGATGGCGACCTGACAAAAAATTCATACCCAAAGCAGGGCACGTTTGTTGAGAAGCGTGATAATGGTTCCACCGGTAGAGACGACGGCGACCAAAAACGTTTGAAGAGTAATAATGGAGATTACAAGAGCATGAATGGTAGCGATAGTACGAAAAATCAAGAGGAAAATGAGTTAAGGAAGACAAAAGGGGATGAACTTCAGGACGTTGTACAAGACTATAATGAAAAACTGACAAGGGAGGAGGATTTTAAAAAGATTATAGAAGAGAACAGTCATCTTGCTCCGATGGAACCTAACGGCCCCATAAAAATCGGTCGAAATGAATCGAGTGGCAAGTACGTTTTTCCAGACTTAACCAAAGACGACTCTCTAAACGCGAGGATGTTCCTCAAGTACTGCGGACTGAAGCGATTTTTAAACACTTATCTACCAGAAGAGCTAAACTCACTACACATATATTTCCTAATCAAAATGCTGGGATTCGAGATCAAAGATAGAGAAATGATGAGCAACATATACAAATACGTGGAAACGAAGTCGCAAAAGAATAGAACGTTGACTTTTGCCAATTTCGATGACCCCCTCGAAAAGAAGCATGCGGTACGCTTAATAAAGGATCTCCAGAAGGCCATCAACAAAGTTTTGTGCACCAGACTCAAGCTGTCCAATTTCTCTACGGTTGATGCGTTCATAGACAAACTAATGTCGGCAAAAAGGGTGATTGTGCTGACCGGCGCTGGTGTTTCAACTTCATTGGGCATTCCAGATTTCAGATCATCTGAAGGGTTTTATTCCAAAATCAGGCATTTAGGACTTGACGATCCTCAGGATGTCTTCAATTACGACATATTTATACAGGATCCATCGGTATTTTACAATATCGCTCATCTAGTATTGCCCCCAGAAAACATCTACTCACCACTGCATGGTTTTATTAAAATGCTACAAGATAAAGGAAAACTTTTGCGGAACTACACACAGAACATAGATAACTTGGAATCATATGCGGGCATAGAAGCTGAAAAACTTGTTCAATGCCATGGATCCTTTGCAACCGCGTCGTGTGTAACATGCCATTGGAAGCTTCCTGGCGAAAAAATCTTCCGGAATATCAGAAACCTGGAGTTACCTCTTTGTCCATATTGCTACCAAAAACGCAGGGAGGCTTTTCCACAAGATACGCTAACACAAGGTTCTAACGTGAATTACAATCCGGGTACTACTACCACTACTTCATCACTTTTCAAGTCTTACGGAGTCTTGAAGCCGGACATCACATTTTTTGGCGAAGCTCTTCCTTCTAAATTTCACAAAACAATCCGTGAGGATGTCTTGAAATGTGACCTACTGATATGTATCGGGACAAGTTTGAAGGTTGCACCTGTTTCGGAAATTGTGAATATGATTCCAGCTCATGTTCCACAGGTTCTTATCAATAAGGATCCAGTGGTGCATGCCGAGTTTGATTTGTCTCTTCTGGGTCTCTGTGATGACATAGCAGCACTGGTGGCTCAAAAATGTGGTTGGGATATCCCTCACAAGGACTGGAAGAACATTAAAAATAAAAAGTTCAACTCTGTTGAAAAGGAGAGAGGAATATACAATGTGTCTTCTTCAGATTAATAAAAAATTGTTTTGATAAAGTAACGATTTCAAAACATATGTAATGTGTTTCATGTAATTTTTACATTCAGGGCTTTGGAAAATTGGAGGCGTTAAAGCCGGTTTACTCAGCTAGATAGACTAAGTTTACTCCCGCTTGACATATTCAGTGTCAGATCTGGCTCTTGAAGTTGTTATCAATCAGTGCCAATATTATTCAGTTGGGGGTAAAATACGTTTTTAAAGGTTGTACTATGAACCGGAAAGCATAAATATATATTGGTGTATATATCATTTACTTCGTGAAATTAAAGATGTATTAAAGAAAAATTTGAGTAGTGCAGCTGATAATACATACAGAATACAGTGCAGATCAATCGTAGTAAAGAGGAATATTGATAACTAAAGGTGCACTATGGATTATTCTAATCGTGCCGGTTCAAAGAAAGGTGGTGGTGGCATAGCTTCAGACGCCCAGGCCAATTTACAGAGAAGAAAGAAGGTCGATGAGCTACTTCGAAAGGGTGAAGATATCCCGTATTCTTTCCAAGAGGGCAACGAGGAGGATGAATTAGTACGAAAAAATCCTTACATCTACAAGAATCACAGCGGTAAACTTGTTTGCAAGCTTTGTAACACAATGCACATGTCATGGTCCAGTGTTGAAAGACACATTAATGGTAAAAAACATGGTCTAAATGTGGTCAGGCGAGGAAATCTTGTTAATAAAATCAAAGGTTTGACGTCAAATACTGGCAGTGGGTTGGATCCTCAATTTGAAAGAAAAGTCCAGGAAAGGCGAGCCACATTACAGAAAACGAAGACCCTGCCTAACTACAAACTTGTCTATACACTGAATAAGGAAGACAGCCGAATCGGGGCTGCAGTAAGGGTCGATTTCAATGGGATAAGCGGTCCAGAGCAGAAGACAAGGCCGTTTGTGCGGATAATATCTTCATTGGAATTGAAGGATAGTGATACGAAGAACAAACAATTTCTTGTTATTGCTTATGAACCCTTCGAAAATATTGCATTTGAATTGCCTACGAATAAAGTTGTTTTAGCGCAAGAAGATATGAGCGGGACTAGTTCAATGGATACCCTCAATTCTCAACATACGTATTGGGATGAACAGAAAAGACTCTTCTATATTCAACTAACATTTGAAAAACCAGAGAAAGAACAGTCGAAAGAACAATCGGAAGAACAGACGGAAGAACACACACAAGTAGTGGAGATATCTAAGTAGGGATAAAATGAAATTTTTTCGGATAAGGATTAATTAGTAGTGTTACATATGCCAAAGTATTTAAGGATCTGTGTGTTATTTAATATTTTCGAGCATTAACTTCATATAATTGTTTATGTGACTCACCAGCAGCGAGTATTCCAATTCTATATCTTGCACTTCGTGTTGAAATTGTCTTTTAAGCGCAAATATTTCTTGATCCAACTTTGTGAGCTCTCCGTTGATGAGGTCATTCTCTATGTGATCTTGTATTGATCGTACATAAGGAATAACATCCTCATTATATTCTTTTTCCAAATCACGTATTCGGTCTATATTAGAATCATGTTCGCGTTGAGACCTGTCTTGCAGTTCCGCCAACCTTTTTCTCTTCTCTTCAATCTGTTTGTGCATTATCGATATCTTAAATAATATCCCATCAGAAAGATGACTTTCCATTTTTTCCTTTCTGGATATTAACTGCTCTTTAGCGTCGACGAGTGCAATCTTTTTGCTTTGGGCCAAGCTTATTTCCGTAGATAGAACTTTTAGGATGTTATAGAGCTCCTCAATTACTTCCTCAAATGTCTTCAGTGTAATCTTCAAGTTTTCGTGGGTCATTTGCAATTCATCAAGAGACTTTCTTTTGGTCTCAAGAAGAGCTTGCAGTTCTTCAATTCCCTTATTTAGCTGTTCTGTGTTTGTCATGGATGCTCGTTTCAGCTTATCCTTCTGTGACTCAAGCTCTACAAGTTGAAATCCTAATGACTCTAGGTTTTGGAGTAGACTTTGTTTTTCAGTTCTGTAGCTATTGTAATCAATTGCTAAAGCCTCTTGTACCTGTGTTAGTTTGCGTAATTGTGTCCCGAGTTTCTTGTTGTCTTCCGTAATGGTATTCAATCTATTCCCGGCGCTGCTGATGTCAAAATCACCACCATTACCACCTTCCTCCTCATACTGTCTAATTTGCTGGAGAATTATATTATGGTCATCAAATTTTGATCTCAATTGACCTAACAAATCCTCAGTCTGAGAAATGAATTTGCTGCAATCAAAAGTCCTTTCTTCCCTGAATCGTGCGTAATTAACAACAGCACTCAATAATCGTCTCGTTCGAGCAAAATCTGGTTTAAAAAGATCATTGAGATTAAAATCATCTACTCCAATATTTTGAAAGAACTTGTAACATATTTTATTCAACACAAGTACTTCCAACGTTCCATTGTGTGTTATGTTTTCATCGGCCTCCGCATGCCCACCAAAAGGGTTTCCTGTGAATTCTGCATCAAAGGAAGCAGTTGCAGATACTATTACGTCGTCCACTGGAATTCCCACAAAACTGTCTATTATCTGCTTGTAGAGTGTGATGACATATTGAGAGCTGGGCCTCGATATATTTTCTTCTGTTGCCAACGCAAAATCGCAGCTCTGTAAACAAACTGCCACCTCTGAAACATCCAGTAGTGGAAAGACGTCACTGCTCATATATTTTATTTATATTTAAACTAGATGTCGCAGAGTGTCTGCTTGTACTTTATTCTTTTCAGGTCCAGCTGTTTTTCAACGTTCTGTACTACTGTTTGTTTACCTACAACACGTTCATTAACATCATTATACATAAATACAGTGAAAGATTAAACGACTAGACATGAAACATCGCTGAAATGAAACAATGAAGAGATAGACATTTACAAGACGGTGTATATTTTTATTTTCTAACAATAATTGGATTTTAACGTAGTTTTATCCAAGGCAGATAATTATTTTTTAAGTTTCCAAGAATGGCAGCTGGTAGAGAACGTATCGGAAGACTTCCTAAGTAAATGCGTCAGTTGATCCTTAGAAAGATTATTGATTATTGATATATAAATTGAAACTCCCGAACAAAGATGAAAGAAATAACGGAGTTGATATGGTGATAATTCAAGTTGCAAAAATGCGAAGAGAGAAATCATCCACAAATTGGAATGATTAAAAAGGTCGCTATCATAGGGGGCGGGCCCGCCGGACTCACAACATTGTACAATTTTGAAAAGTTTAACAGAAGTCAAACCTGTAATCAAGATAAAATAGTATGTGTTGGATTTGAAAGCAAAGCTGATCTCGGTGGAGTATGGAGCGATACTCCGGGGAAGAACTTGAATAGTGAAGAAACAGCGTTCGAGCAATTGAAAAAACTAAAAAATCCCGATATTGTCAAGGATCCCATAAAACTTTTCTACGATGGATTACCTATATATGATGAATCTTCTGGGCAAATTATTCTTAAAGGATTAAGTGGTACCTCGGAACAGAAGCCGATAAAGATGAATGCTACAGCTTGTTCCAGGCGAAACTTGATCGAGTCTACAAAAACAGGGGTTTATGAAAATTTCAATTCAAATGTTCCCGCAGAGCTAATGTCGTACAGTGACGATCCTACAAGAGTCATGACAGCCAAAAATCCACATCTTGCCCCGTTGGTCGGTCTGAACGAGATTCAGGCTGAACTTTCCAGATTTATTAAAGAGTACGAACTGGCTGCGCGGTATAGAATGAACACCACTGTCGAGTACGTCGACAAAATTGGCCCTGATAAATGGATTCTTGCTCTGAGACGGAGTAATGGAGATGAGGACGACTGGTACATCGAGCTCTTCGATGCAGTAGTCATATGCAACGGACATTTCCAAATGCCATACATCCCATTTTATATGAGCCAGCTCCTAGACACTGATTCTGGAATCCACAAATACAACCTTCAATTTCCAAACAACCTGGTGCACGTTAGAGATCTTGATTATTGGTACCACAATGGCTTTAAAAATCTTCAAGAGGGAGATAAAATTGTTATTGTTGGCAAAAGTTTTAGTTGCATGGATGTCTTGAAGCATTTAATGCCATTGAAGGATTCTAAGAAACTAGAAGTGTACATTTCGTCAAATGTGCCTTTGAACCCAAATAAGGACACCAATCCCTTCTTTTGGTTTGATGAATGGCTGGGAACCACGAAGAAGATTACTTTAAAACCAATTATTGAGCGGTTCATCTCAGATAGATCAAATCCAGGAGTCAAATTTACCGACGGTTCAATTATCGAAAATATTAGCTACATCATATTTGCTACTGGTTATGTATACAATTTTCCATTTCTTTCAAAACCGTTAGCGGATCAATGCAAGATACAGTTGTCTCCGGACCCCACCGACATATTGCAAAATCCATCCTACATGTCAAGAATTTCAGGTCTTTATCTGCACACCTTCAGTATTGCAGAACCGACACTGGGATTCTGTGGAATTTCTAGCAATGCAAATTTCCAATCTTTTCATGTGTCTGCTAAAGCAATCGTGGGTGCATGGGTAAAATACAATAAGATTTCTAGAAGCGGATTTTACGAAGATTCGAACGCCGTGTGGGATCAAATCATGCCTTCCCTGCCAGAGCAAATTGAATGGTCAAAGCAAAGATTACTTGAAACTGGAAACAACGGTGCATATCATTTCTATTATCCGCTGCCAAAGTTGAAGGAACTCTGGCTACAACCAAGTGAAAAAATCTTTTTGACAGCCGACAAAACGGAATTGTTTCCTCAAAATTCCCAACAGTTATCTGTTGATGGAATCGAAAGACTTAGACAACTGTTTTTAGAGGCAATGGAGAAACGTTAGAAACTTGAGGAAACTCCGAACAAGATTTTAGAGATTCCCTTTTATTTCAGGGTAGCGACTGATGAAAAGGCGTCTTTAGGAAGTGGTAGAAACTATTTACCGCCATAATAATAGAGCATAGTGCATGGTTATGTTTCAATTGCATAGCACGCCTTTATAGAGCCAAATGGTAGAAATGTCACACACAGCCGTGTATGCAATTTATGCGCGTTGCGAATATAGACAAATATTGTTTCAAATGATTGTAGACTCTCGTTCCTGAGTCTGATCACGTGAGCTAAAACTCTCGAATAAGACG
>JANIWU010000053.1:0-80460 GCA_030705145.1 Hagleromyces aurorensis | reverse complement strand
TAGTATGCTTCTTAGCTTACTTGCATACAGTTAAGATATGAACAGACGCGCACTTTACCTTAAGCTGAGGCAAGGCAGTTGGTTATAAGCAATTGAAGAAGATACAATCTATTTATATGTCTACTGCAGAACAAGTCACGGTAGAAGAGCGTTCTACATGGCAGAATCAAGAATCAAGAGGGAGTAACGTCCCTTCATATATCAGGGGTGCACCTGTAAATATACTCGGTCCACTAACTTACAGCTGAGGTATTCGTTGTAGCCCAATTCCACCCGTACCCTGCCCTGCTATGATATTGTTTCATTAGATTCGATCGATACCAACAATTGAGATATATTGCAAATGCTTGCTCGATTAATCTTTGATCCCACCTAATCTTTATGTAGCAATGCACAGTGACCTTGTTTTGAGTCTTATAATTCATCAGTTAACTGCATGAGTTGGGCAGGGGTAGCTCCATTTTTTCTTCAGAGTAAACCAAGTTGTTGACCTCTATCCGTGCGTGTCAGCAAAACTCAAGCCGTTGTCCAAGTAACTTCAGTTTCTTTTCACATATATGCCCAGCAAGAGATGGCTTGGCTTGGCTTGTTCCCAAATTCCTGAAATTTCTATTGTGTTAGTCGTCCAAACACCTTCACTATTAGCTAAGCTTTATACTAGTATCTCTTTTCCAATAGAAATATACCACGTATAATCCCTCTTTGACCACCAACAAAGACTATTATCTTATATTCTAGAACACTTGGATATTTTACTGTTCCCCCTTTTTTCCCAACCTCTTGAGTTTCGAAGTCCGGTTACTAGTATTACGTCTTGGCACTCTACCAAACAAAAGAACGTTTGAAAACTTGCCAGTTATGTGGTTGCCCAATTTATAACCATTGTCGGCAATCAAGCCTTTTAATCTTTATCTATACCTTCACTGTTAATCAACTGGTTGAGTTTGTGCTGTTTCTGAGTAATGACCTAAATAGGCAGAGCTTTTAGTACTCGCAAATATGTGTCCTTGTTTGCGTCTTGATACAGTACTTACCATACCATCAAATTGTGGTCAGTATCAATCTGCAATGCTATTCGATTTTGTTGCGTCTCCTTTCGTAAGTTAAAAGTTATAGTTCGATTCTTATATATTATCTATCCTTTTCTTATATGTGGGAGATAAAGCTATATAAGATGAACAGAATTCATGCTTCTTTTAGTCCTGAATTCATCAAGAGAGAAATTATATGATCCCTCCTCTCTTGAAGCCTTCCCCTCTTTTATTCTTTAATGATTAGGGAGGTTGAGTGTTCCAGTACCCCGCATCTTGCACTTTCAACGACTGTCTTTTGGTGGCTAGATGATACCTCGCACATTATCTCTTCACTTCTTGTTTACTTTGATAAAGTTATATTAGTGGTTTAGATATGTTTCACATATTTTTTATGCAGCCACATAATGTCAAACTATCATAATTTCCTAGTTGAGATAAATTAGCATATACCTACGTGATTAATAGGTAGCTTGTGACAGGACTAACCTTACCACTTTCAACATCTGCCCCTAACTGGTGAACACGGGTGTAGATAAATTTCATATAAATTAAGCATTATCTTTTTAGTAGTTCTTTCCAGTTTCTTTCAGCAGTACGGCCTACTACTTTAGTTAGACTATCAGCTATCTGATTCTGAGTGCATATTGCTTCTACTACAAGAGTTCCTTTCCTCACTTCTTCCCTCATTCTGTGACAGCGAATATCGATATGCCTCGTTCGTTGACGTGCTGTGGGATGTTTTATCATAGCTATGGTTGGATTGCTATCAATTAGCAGTGTTCTTTTCCTCAGTGGAATATGGAGTTCCTTAAACAACTGAACTAAGCCCACAGTTTCTAGTTCAGCTTCACTTGCTGCATAATATTCCGCATCCGTGGACGAGACACAGATAGTTTTAATCCTTTTGGAAGACCAGGTAAATGGTCCCCCACAAAGTAATGTCAGATATCCCTCCGTAGAATGAGGACGCTCTGTCCTTGGAATATGTGAGGCATCTGTGTAGATTACTAGATCCAGTGGAGTGTTCGAGTTATAGCGAATTTGATATTCCTTTGTGGAGAAAATATACGATAGGATTCATTCCGCAGCATTATAGTGAATTTGACAAGGTTGTTGTAGATGTCGGCACAATAGAGAAGTAGAATATGCAATATCAGGTCTGGAGATACGGGATAGAAATAATCTTTTGCCCATGATAGACTGATATGGCTTTGGAAATGCAAGGAATAGAGAGATTTCGTCATGACTGTTGAATTGTTCCGGGAGAGGGGTGTATTTTGGTCGTAGCATGAGCTCTGGATATTGTTTTTCTAGCTGAGTAATGTAAGTTTGCATTCCCAGTGTTGTATCAAAGTCCGCATGCTGCTTTATATTTATGCCAAGAAAGAGTGAGACATCTCCGAGATCTTTAATGGCAAACAACCTCTTTATTTTGTCCCGGAAAATATTGAAAACAGTTTGACTTTTAGTAGCAATCAAAATATCGTCCACATATACTGCAATTATTACCACCAGATTACTTTGGGCATTATGTTGAAAGTATAGCCCATAGTCGATTTCATTGCGACGTAAGCCAATAGAGATAAAGAAGCGGTGAATTGTGTCATTCCATAGCAAAGGAGCCTGTTTCAATCCGTCCATTGCTTTATTCAAGCACCATACATGATCTGGAAATTCAGAATCTTGAAGGCCTGGAGGTTGTTTCACAAACACCGTATGATCAATAGGTGAATTTAAAAAAGCTGTGGCGACATCTAATTGATGTATCTTTAGTTTAAGTGCTGCCATAATTGTTAAAAATACCCGCATTGATTCATATTTGATAGCAGAAGCAAATGTCTCTGTATAATCAAGGCCGTATCTTTGGTGAAATCCTTGTGCAACTAGCCGTGCCTTTTTAGTTTTGTCACCTTTTATGGTGAACACCCAACGACATCCCACTGCTTGTAATCCTACTGGAAGGTGAACCAGGTCATACGTATGCAACCTTTTAAAAGCTGCTAGTTCCTTATTACAGGGTAACATCCATTCAGTGGCATCTTCTGAAGTTTTAGCCTGTAGTATAGTGGATGGTATTCCCGGAGGAGTTGGTTTACGACGTTTGATAATGTACGCTGTATTCATATCCGAGGAAGAGCTCTGAAATGGTGGTGATGATGGCGGTAAATAGCTTGAGGTACTGGGGGAATTGGTTGTGGATAGTAGCATTTCTGTTAATGCAGATAACGACGCTGGGAATGTAGGTGCCGTAATATTATTTTGATCTGTTAGCTCAGATATAGAGTCTGATAGTTCAGATGTCGACCCTGATATTACAGGTGTCGCTTTATTAGTATGATTCATAGTTGCTTCTCTTAATTCATCCCAGTATTGACGTGTTTCTGTCAAATCAGGATCTTAAGGTTGTAAATATTTGTACGAAGGTACACCTGATATTTTATTTATATACCCATCCATAACATCTTGATAAGTTAGGTATTGTAGTGGAAACACCCCTTCATCAAACTTGACTTGGTTTGAGAAAAACAGACGTCTTTGTTCTGGGATGAAACACGCGATATGCTTTTCCATGCTGGTCATAACCCATAAGAGCACACGAGACATTTCTTTGACCGAGCTTCCCATTTGTCAGATGCTTTGGAATTTGAGTATATGCTGCACATCCAAAAACTCATAAGTGATTTAGATGTAAGTCCTTGAGTAAAAGCTGATGCAAGGCACAATAAGGGATAAGGTTTCCGCGTCTAGCAACTGGCGTTATGTTTATAAGGTGAACTGATGTACGTACTGCTTCTGTCCAGAGTGTAAGAGGTACACTACCTGCAATTAGCAATGTGCGTGCTCTTTCTTGTATCGTTCTGTGAGCTCTTTCCGCAACACCATTTTGATAGCTAGCATATGGAATGGTGACTTGATGTTCGATACCATGTTCTGGAGATAATTGTCTAGTCCCTTGTTGTGGAATTCTCCGCCGTTGTCGGTACGAATGGCTTTTACAACATAATCACCTTTGTTGAGAAAGTGTAGTTCAGCAGCTGTAATCCATGTTTTAAGGTGATCCAGAATGCCTTCTTTTTCTGTTACTAATGTGACATGAGGTGTACAGGTATGGGTGTCAACGATAGTCATCATATACTTGTATTCGGAATAAGCATTATAGTTGGATATTCCAGAGAGATCCACATGTATTAATTCTAGTGGTTGTGTAGTGTAATGGAGGTATCAGAATGCTTAAAATTTTTGGTAATTGTTTTGCCCATAATACAAGCAGAGCGAATGCTAAATATTTCTGATGGCATCTTTGGTAGCTTATATACTCTAGCCAATGTTTGGTATATGGAATCGCTTGGATGTCCTAACCGTGCATGAAATAGAGTAGCCTTGCCATAATTGTGAGAGCGAGGTGTTAGCGGATGCGATGGAGTAAAGGCTTTTGTAGTTGCGAGAAAAAGCTTAGTACTGTGTATCTCTTCTGGATTCTCAGGAATAACATGATAGAGTCCATTGTTTGCTTTAGCAAAAAGAACTACTCGGTTTGGATAGATCAATGTGACATGCCTCTTGTTGACTTGACAGGTCATGGCCGGATTGTCGTTGGTAAGTTTCTTTATTGATACTAAATTTATCGGTAGTTCAGAGACATAGGCAACATGTTTGAGCAATATACCATAGAGGTGTATTGTTCCATATCCTTGTATTATTGTAGATCCATTAAGTCCTGTAATGGTGTCTGCAGCAGGAGTGAAATTTGACATTAACGATTTGTTATTACAAATATGTGTTGATGCTCCAGAGTCTATAAACCAGGATGAATTATGAACTTGTTGAATTTCGTCTGCCAGGAAACAGACATATGAACACGAATCTTCTTTAGTTTCCTTGCTAGTTTCAGTTGTATTTTGATAATGGAGCATTTGGATGGCTTCTTTTTAATTCTGGACAATGATAAATATTATGTTTTCTTGAACAGATTGGACATTTTCTATTATAGAAGCGTTTTGTGTTAATTTTTCGGGTAAATTTCTTTTCTCCTTGTTGTTGGCTGCAGAATGCAAGTTCTTCATTAGCAGATTTACCTTCAGGTATAGGGTTCTCGTTTATGTATTCTTTGATTAGTGTTAAGTTCTGATCAAAGGTTGGATATTGGTTTTTATATTGTAGTTTTTGTTCTTTTAGTATCTTTGGGTATCCTATCAGTTGTTGTGTGATAATTGTGTTATCAATTATTTCTTGATAAGCTTGCTTAATATGTTTCGGTTGTTCTAACGAAATACCGTCAAACATATTATTATATTTTTCAGCTAGCTTGAAAATATTAGTTCTCCATTCTATGGCTCTTTCCATATCCTTTTTTATATTGTTCAATTTACTTTGTAATTCAGTCATTTTTTCTACGAAGACAGGTCTGTTTCTTACTAGCGTCTTTTGTGTGATGGATGCTAGAAGGTCTCTGGAGTGGTAGTTCTCATTGACCACTCGTAATGTAGCTCTAGCATGTTTGTAAATTTCTGGACTACATATTTGCGAAGCATTGTGTGAAGGGCATTGCCATGTATTACAGTAAGTTAAGGATATATGTCCTCAGTGATTTCTTCGGTATACTTTGGAGGGTCTGTAACCAGGAATAAATCAAGTAAAGGACTGACGGCCGATACGTGTTTCTTGAAATGTCTTAACTATTCTTTAAACTGAAATGGTCCATAAAGGATGGTGCAATTGTCTACCGCAATTGCACCAGGGCTCATAACCTGTATTCAGGAAATCTTGTCAACTATTAAACCAAGTGTATTTCATGTTATATAACCATCATGAACTTTCTCCACTATGAGTAAAGGGTCGAAGAAAACTGGGTCACTAGCCGAGTATAAAAAGGCAATGCTACGGACACGCTTTTTTTTCATTTCATTCAGTCAAGTTAAAACTATTCAAACAATATTGTAAGGTAAATATCAGGAGAATCATTGGACGTTCATAAAATTCCATTGTTTTCATTCAGTAATTCCAATATTTCGTTATGATTCTTTGTAGACTCGGAATTGCCCGAGTTTTGATAATGGTTCCAGCCGGCTACACCTTCATGAGTAATTATGAACACATCGGACACAGCAGAAATTGCTAGCATAATCCCACCAATAATGCAAGATCTTGTGTTACCATATTGGTTCATATCTGTTGACCAGCCGACTGTCTGAACAAGTGTTTCTTTACACGCATCATGCCATTTGCGACTCACATCAACACCGATTAATGTTAATAAGGCTATTGTTCCATCAATTCCTACACGGACCCAATTTGGTTCGCGTTTTACTACACCTACCATGTCATGACTAGCAGGTGTACTATTACATGATAAAAAATAAAGGAAACCGGTCGCAATCAGGATAACAAAGGTATACTTGAGCTTCGTTATCAAAACTAAATTCTCAAAGGGAGTTTTCCAAATCATAGCTGTTTTATCTCTAAATGCAAAACTTTCCTCATTATCTAGTCTTCTCCGTTATTCTTCATTTTACTCCTTCGTTTCTATCATGGTCTTTTCTAAAAAACCAATCTAACTTTATTGCAATTACTGTTATCGTTTCAATTTCTTTGAGGTAAGTATAAAGTGGGTCCATGTAAAGAAAACCTACTGTGCATTTGGTCTCTGATATCCCCTAAACTTTATTCTGAGATCAAACATTGTACATTCAGAAACTTCTATGGTATTAAAATACCGCTCTCTATCTATAGCATGAGTGTACTGCTGGAGTTCTGTATAGGAAGAGATAGGAGGTTTTACAAGCAAGGAGTATAGATGAATACTTCCAATCAACACGTGTGTGAGGAAAGTTGAAATTTCTGATTTGAAAGAGATATTACTTATAAGCACAAATTTCTTACAAAAATTACTTTGCTGCGATTAGTTTCTTTCAATAATAGCCGAAAATTGTCTGTGTCTTTTGTTAGATTTTGGGATAGTTACTCAATCGTACAGCATAAGTTTTTTCAAGGCTGAAACAGTTCTCTAGTTGAAGATATGATTTATGGGCCATAAGTCGACAACACCAATATAAGACGTTGCAGCCTCATTGCAAAAATGTTTTCGTTGTTCAATTTTTACAAAATTGATTTTGGATTTGATATATGAGATTAAATATTAACAACGTTTCAAAAGTGAACCATATATTGACTCGATGGGTGAATATTAAAGAAGGAAAGGTGGATGTCTCGCAAACGATGGGGCCAAAGACTGTACCTATTAGTTAAAAGCTTACATGAGAGGTACTTTCTATTTAATACAAAAATT
Source organism: Hagleromyces aurorensis (assembly GCA_030705145.1). NCBI lineage: Eukaryota > Fungi > Ascomycota > Saccharomycetes > Saccharomycetales > Saccharomycetaceae > Hagleromyces > Hagleromyces aurorensis. Next base: position 73,140 of record JANIWU010000053.1, on the reverse strand, counting down.
ATTTTTTCGAGTCAACTGAAAAACATTGATAGGTTTTAAAACATTAGAGTATCAATATTTGTCTGGTAGGTCAACAAAAGTACTGTTAGGGTTAACTGCACCTATACCTAACATTTTGTTATCTATATCAAAGATGGTTTGGAACGACTTCATCACAAATTGGCCAAAAATTATTTGAGGAGATTCAATCTTATCCGAAAACGGCCGTATCAACAACGCGCATAAATCTTTATCTTTATAAAAATCCCATGCCATACTGTTCCATGGAATTTGTAGGGTTTTGCCATTTATTGTGAAGGAAAAGTATTTGTCCTTAAACTCTGAACATTTATAGAAGCCTTTGGCTGTTGGTGAAGGTTTGAAGGTTGCAAGTAGTTGGTCATATATTAACTGTGGTAGCAGTAATGACGTAGTCGAGCCAGTATCAAACAAAACTTTATTGCCAACCGGAATGTGAACTAAATTTTCAAAAGATCTGTTCCCATTATAAGTTTGAATTGAATCAAGTTGTACCTTCATATAGTTATCCATGGGTAACCATTCGAGGTGATCAGAGAAATTTTCATCATAGCCACCAATTGTAAATTTGCCACTGCCCCTAACCGCCGTTTTTGTACTTTGGGTCTTAATGTACTCAACACCGTATAAATTCTTCTTTACCACACCCACTTGTTTCAATACCTCACCTAATTGACCATTGTAGCCTGGCATTGATCTAAAACCAAATATAGACCTGTCTAAGGTAGTGTTAGCTACCAGTCCAAATTGAAAGGGGCCTGATGTACCATCACTTAAAGTTATAAAGTCTGAACAGTAAGACCCTTGAGCCCATTTTCTGTCGCCGTATCTGACATAATATGGGCGTATTGTCCTATTTAACGTTGAAGACTTGTTAGGGTAATAACAACCTTTGTTCTTGGTACAAATATTTGTCTCATTTAGCTGTGTGGCATCTCCAAGCCAAAATTCAGGCGAGCCACTGTCTAATTCGGTCAAAACCGCTTGTTCTGGGGTTCCAATAGTTAGATTTACTATAAGCTTCATGTCTGTGATTTCAAAAGGTTCGATAATTTGTTCATCTCTCTTCAAGAGATCTCCAGGATTGTTTGGTAGCTCACTCAAAGCAACTTGATCATTATATGCAAAAAGTAAATCAAGTTCAAGTATAGCATTTGAAAAGAAAACTGAAGTTAACAAAATCCAAAGACTTTTTTTAAAATACTTTGCTGCTAACATCGCTGGTGAGTGTTTATTTATTCAATTTACTTCTCTGGTGTTTATACGCATAAATGACATTTGGGATGTGTGTTGAACGTCTCCCTGAGGTAACAGACCTGTCTTATTTTATATTGGTACGATTTTACTTCCGTTGAAAACTAACTTTTAGAATGGTTCTCTATAAATTAGGAACATAAAGAAATGACTATATACTGTCCTGCAATTTTCTAACAATAAACTTCTTGAGTAATATTGCATTTTTTTATTGAAAATTCAAGGGAATAAGCCTTATTTTTACAAACATTTTATAGCCGTCGGTACTCTTTGGTTAGCAATACCTTTTGTGAATACTTAACTTACACTTTTGTAAGATATTCTAACCTTTATTGTGTCTATTATGAATTTGTTGATCTGTTCATAATAGAACTCTTAAAGAGTACAACTATATCTATTTTGGTCTTTTTAAAACTATATCAATTTCATTAAGACTTGGCTACTTATTTTTCCAATGCCAAAAGAAGGATTAAACACTATTGTGTTTCTTTAAAGTGAACCAAGGGTTACTTTTCATTGCAAGAGTTTTGTTTCCATGGAAATTGTTCGAACAACAATAAGCTAAACTTTGTATAAAAATATGACGATTGCCTAGTATTATTCAATTATTTTCTTTTTGAAACTATGTGTTTGTGAGCAAATGAGTTTTTGTTTGTACATTTCTTTCATTATCATAATGTTTTAACAATAACTATAAGGACAATTTTGCTTTGAAAATGAACCCTCCTTTTCGTATATCTTTTGTTTCGTTTCAAAATTTTGTGGCCTAACTGTTGGAATATACTGAAAAGTGGTCCTTGCTCTCAGACACTTACTGATCGTATTACAAATGGAAAGATCAGATAAAATATTGTTTTATCCAACTTTTTAGTAATCCTCGGATACATGAGTTTTAAAAGTTAGTTGATATAATTTTTTATCACATTAACCCAATAAATAAAACAATTTGGAAGTAGTGTTAAAGTGTTTGGCAAAAACTAAAAATTGAACCAGTATTTTTTCAGTTTGTCTCATTTTGATTTTAGCATTATTTCTTTGAACTTTGTTAAATAATATAGAAAAAGTATATCTCTATATTATTTATTGGACTATTTTAAAGATTTCAACTAGCATTGATCAATAGTTACTTAAACATTACTATTATCATTGTTGTGAAATGTACTTGTAGCTTTTTATAACCAGACTAAATAAAATATTTTAGGATCTAAACATTCTCTATATATAAGGAGAAAATTTACTCTCGCAAACCTTAAATGTATCAGCCAAAGTTAAAAGTGGGAGTATTGTTACCATTGAGAATAGAAAGTACATGTGTTTACTGATGCTTTCATTATTTAATATTCAAAGAATTGCGAAAGTTTCAGTTTGCCTTTTCTTCTCGTGTAAAAGAGCTCGCATTTTATAGAAGATCTTTTATTAAACACAAACTTGACCTGTTGATGATAAAATCAAAATTAATTAGATTTAGTTTCTTGTTGACTTATAAATGTGGAAGTGTTATTTTGCTATTTTTAAAGCTATTATGAAAGTATTACAGTACTTTAACTAGGAAATATATACTATTACTACCAGGATAGCTGGTTCAACATTCAGTTTAAACGATTTCTATTTCAAGAACTTAATATAGAAGCCAGTACATGTGGTCGTTGATGACTTCTTACCAATTTTCGATACGGTACTCTAAATTAGATTCAGCCAATAGTTCAAAGTTGCTATCCAAAATACCCCTGATTATATAGGATTTATAAACTAAAAGCAAGACCTTCTTCGTTTAACATTCAAGACCTTACTCGGGTAAACATAACATTGATCCAGCAGTTCAATACTAAAAAATCATTCTCGTCAGAATGCACAACATTTAATTTTTATGCGTAATGTAATATATAGCTAATGTACTTACCAAGGAATATTTTATCTTTTTGGTACTTTATTGGATTCTCCTTTGAATAGAACAGTTGAAAAATTAATAGATTCTGAACATGTAAAGTAAAGATGCTTCTTCGTACGAGAAATATATTAATTTCTGCTTCAAACGAAGTCTGTTTTGAAACAAAAAACTCTTTCAAAAATAGTCTCCAATAAAAAATAGCACTATATTCCGTTCTTAAAGACATATGGATTGAAGTGAGGCATGAATCAAACCCTAATACATGATGAAAAGTGACAATGGGTTTGGATGGGCTAGAAGCTTTATTTTGCTAAATGGTAGTGATGCATAGCAACACAGAGCAAAATAAAAAGAAACCGTTAACTTTATCACTCAACGATGAGCCATTATATGTGATTTGGACAGCAGTTTCAGTATTCATGGGAGTCGTTTCAATGATTGTAACTATGGAGGTTGCGGTTTTAACCGATGTATCTAATCCATTATAGGCATATGTTTGTACACTACCTTTTGAATTGCTTACGGACGAAATTTTGGAACTCATATTAGGTGACCCAGTTCTACTTGGGACGATTGTTCCAGAGCATTGAGTGTCATGACCACATTTGGAAAACCAGGAAGTACTTCCTGAAATGACTGAAATGGTCATCTCGTTTTTCGTAGTTACTACTGTCTGAGGAATGCTCGAATATGATGACAGAGACATCTTAGAAGAAACGCCTGGGTGGCTGTACAATGATGAAGTAACGGGGTTTATCGTTCGAGAACTTAGAGATGTGAAATCTGATCCATTGAATCCCGAGGAGAGGGAATTGCCTGACTGAATGGAAAAGGAGGTCGATCTTGAAATCTCAAATGGGCTTGATAGAATCGGTATGCTAAAGCTTGAACTTTTAAATGAACCAGTAGAACTTGATACTTCAGTAGAAGTTACAGTACTCGTTATGCCGGAAGTGTCTGATCTCGATATAGAAGAACTTGTAAAACTGGAGGAAACGGAAAAACTGAAAGAACTAGAAATTGTTGAGGAGATTGAAGCGCTGGAAGTTGTGGATGAGCTCGAAGTGCTGGATATCGGTGAGGAGCTCAGACTGCCAGAGGTTGTAGATGAGCTCGATATACTGGATATCGTTGACGAGCTCGAAGTGCCGGAAGTCGTAGATGAGCTCGATATACTGGATATCGTTGACGAGCTCGAAGTGCCGGAAGTCGTAGATGAGCTCGATATACTGGATATCGTTGACGAGCTCGAAGTGCCGGAAGTCGTAGATGAGCTCGATATACTGGATATCGTTGACGAGCTCGAAGTGCCGGAAGTCGTAGATGAGCTCGATATACTGGATATCGTTGACGAGCTCGAAGTGCCGGAAGTCGTAGATGAGCTCGAAATGCTGGATATCGTTGACGAGCTCGAAGTGCCGGAAGTCGTTGACGAACTCGAAGTTGTGGAAGTCCTGGATGAGCTTGACGAGCTGGATCTTATTGGACAAACATAATTTGGATCTGGTTGTCCAATATATCCGACCGCCCAAATTTCACTATCAGGAAACTGAGTAGGTTGAATACTTTGCTGGAAACGAAAGACAGATGGGTCAATACACTTTCCAATATCAAAATTATATTCAACATTATTAGAGTTTATCACCAATAGTCCGGTAACAGGACTGTATGTGTAGCTTTCTGCAGTTCCTAAAACACCAATAAAACTAGAAAAACCATATCCTGTTATCTTGAATGGTGAATTTGATGGATGTTCAACTAAAAATAAGTTATAGGAAGGTGCCATAACAACATTTTGCTCCAATGGTTGAGGGGATCTATACGCAAATGTACCGCCTAAGCCAATGGAAATTGTTCCACCCCCAGTGACTTGATTATCGGTAACAACGGTACCCAAATTTCCAATATTGATTGTTCCTGTGTTTCTAATTACATTTGGAGAACTTAATCTTGCAAGATTCATTTTTTCAAATGACATATCTCCACTGTTCTCAAAATCGTTAAACGAAATATCGAAATTAGAGTTATCTTGCGCATTGAAGAGGAAAGAGCCACCATTGTTTAATGTCGCTCCTTTGAAAACGCTTGTATAGTCTAATGAAGAGCCTTCAACGTTAATATCAAACTCACCGGAATTTCTGATATTGCTGTTTTCATTAATGAGAGAATAACTTGACTGTGACCCTCTTGTTATTGACATATTTACTTTACCAGTATTGGTAACATCCTGGCCATAAATTGGATTGTCTGAATCGTGGTTTATAATGGTTAAAGTAGCACCTTGGTTCACTGTTACGTCTTCGTCCAGTGGAAATCCAGAAGATACAGTGGTGTCTTGAGTGACGTCTAAGCATTTCGCCACTGAGACAAAAAGTGCAAACTTGAGAAACATTTCCTCTGATTCAATTAGAAGATAGATTTGATAGACTTTAAGGGTGTTGATCTCAGGCAAGATTCATTGGACGAATCTTCAATAAAATCTAAATACTAGTTAAATCTGAGAGAGATTGTCAGTTAGTATTCATAACTAGTTGGTCATTTATATTTTGTCAGCAATGACACATTTTCTGGTCAATAGTAATAAGGATATCAGTGGGTTAGGAAGCTGCTGCCATTGCCAAGGTAAATTTTTATGTGTATTTTCCCAATATCTTGCTTTGATGCGAATTTATAGCAGGAAATACCTTTCAAAGTGCTGCGGACATTATATGTCTCATTTCTTCTTACAGAGGAAAGTTCTTGTTTGTCATTTTGCCATTCCTATCGACAAAGTGCTTAGTGATTGCTCAAGAGAGATCTGGATTGCGATCTTTCGTTTTCTTTTGCCGAATAATTCAATCCAGCAAAGTCGCCTAGGCACAGCAATTTTCCGCCTTAAGAACACTAAGCAAATTATCACGTGTAAATATTTCTTGATTGGAAAGTTCTTTAGCAGAAAGAAACGCGAGATCATATGCAGAGATCTCTTGGATACGTCGTAAAAAAGATAACGTAAACAAAAAAGCCCAAGTATTGTCGACCTAACAAAATAGGTGGTTAACATTTCTACCTCATTTTCCTCTGGTACTTCAGCCAAAGACTGATCAGGAGAAAAAGCTTGCGATTACAACACAACCCGTATTTCTTTGGCCTTTCCTATCCCTGCGCCCCTTTGGTAGTAAGCAGGGGAAACTGTTTGTTTTCCTTGCAGAACCGCTAGCAGACCTTGAAATATCTTCGGTCCTAGAGAGTCTCTACAGGTTTTCTACGGAGTCTTTTTTTAACTCTTCTCTTCAGACAATACCAGGCTAGTCCATTAAATAAATAACAACAATATACTAGGGTTTTCTATTGTGGTGTAAAAAAACTTTTTCCATGTTACTGAGACACTTAGTTGCTTTTCTGATATCAAAATTTGCAATGGATTAGCATTTGAAACATTTAGAGTCTAGAATAACGATATGTTCAGATGGAATACTCTGGGATTTGTTACTACAACAGTAAAGGTAGTAAAGGTATGACATACACTGCTGGACGGTGGTTAAATCCGGATAATATGTAAATCATGCATATGTGATTTGTATGTAGCAGAAAGCAAAAGACGTACCGTTGATTGAGTTTCTGACATATCTAAATATGAGTTTTTTTAAGGCAGTGGAAGATATCGGAATGGTTGCTAAATAGTCTGCGCTTGTATACATATCATACGGCGAGTTCCAAAGTTTCAATGTTTGTATGGGTTAATGTTCATTTCTTTTCCCTTAAAGAACCATGACTATATTCCTTGCAAAGAGATCATTTAAGGAGCGTTTCCAGTACAGTTATTTTCAATAGCTGCTTTGGCCAAAACGAGGCGTTGCTTGCGTTTGGCATCCTCATCAAATACTAGGGATGAAATTGAGTAACAATGTATATTCCACAGCAGGTGAAAGTTGTTAACCAGAACCTTTGAATCGCATCTATCATTATTATGTTGCTACCGCACCGTTGCACCACGGTTAGAAGATAGCAATTTTAACATGTGGGACCTTAAATTTATATTAGGCAGATCTGAGAGAACTAAAGAACTGAACACGAATGCGTTGTCTTGAAAGTACAGTCGGTATTAAAAGTTTTGGCGAGTTCATATAGATGAGGCGCGAAGAATCTTGTCCACGATGCACTTTAAACTTAACTTCCATTAAGCTTCAGCTAAAATGTTTTTCGTAAATATTGATCATTCTAATACCCGGACCAAAGGTAAGTCCCCAATTGATCTCTGCTCCAAAAATACTGAAGGTCGATCCCTCATCAAACCATACAAAGACTGAGGTTGCAAAACCGAGAATGATATCTACTGTCAGATCAGGAGTAGAAACAAATATCTCTCAATACTTAGCTTCAAGATACTGTGAAAGTTGTTTATTTCTGTCTATTAGAGGAAAACTTGCTTGTTCGCCATGTACTCTCGTGGTGTAAATCACTTCAGTAGTCTGCTATGCCAATAAAGTTCATATTAGATTTTCCTGTACTATTAATGGCACTGCCATTTTCTTCTTAACTGTTGCTCCTTAGTGTATTTGATGCACTATGTTTGGTTTTAAATAGTAACTTGGACAACAAAATATGGATTGATCAATATAGTATTTGGGATTCCAAACTATGCTTACGAATGTCAATGAATGCCGGTAATATTCGATATATCTGTCCATGTAGTCAAATGCCTACTCATAACATATTGTTAGTTATATACACGTTTCATGATTTTAGTATCTCGGGCAAGGTATGAGGTGTGCTCGAGCTTCCAACTTCATCAAACGTTAAAGAAGCAAACCTAGAAGAGAATTGTAAAGAAAATAACCCAAATAGAATTGACTTCTAGAAGCCTTTTTGACTCTTGGTGTCGTACTTAAATTTTTATTGCCATTTAAAATAACGTGTGTCGCTCTTAGAACTGAATATTTTTTCTCTCTCACCATTAGTGTTATGTTTTCTCCATTGATTTGAGGACATGCATCTAAGAAGTTAGCCGAATAAAATTTTCCCCTTCATTAAAGAGGCATAAAGATATTGGTCAAATAGTATCTCATTAAGAGTGCAGATTTTGATATGGGTTGGAGTTGCATCTCACTAAACTCTCATACAGATTTCTGGAAGACATTGGTTATTACTTAATTAAGGTTTCATGCTGATCATGATCTCACTCTTCCATCTCGATATGTTTTGTTTGCAGGGCTTATTTGGATTGAATGACATTCATGAGTATTCGATGTTGTCTTGTGTATTTTGTAGGACGTGTAAAACTTATTTTGACGAAACTCATTGAACGCAATACCCATCCTTCCCAAGGAAAATAAATCTATTTCTCTTGTTTTATATTTCTTTAGTTGTATGAAACATATAACTAATCCTAACTCTCCCGTAGCGAGGAATGTGCTATCTTGATCTTCAGTTCACATACACATCTTGGTTTTTCCTCATCAGATGAATTGTCTCTTGTGATTTCTGCTATTAAAAATTGTAGCGCGAGTTTTAAATGATATAAGGATATTCCAATTCTATCCATTAACAGTTTTTGCATCTGTTTACAATAGAGATTGATTATTCAAAATGAAAATTCAAGCTTCCCATTTTCATCTTTTTAGGCATTGAAATATCTTTTCTTTCAATTGGCTTAAAATAAACTAAAAAAGGCAGTTTAGTTTGAATGAAATGAACCTAGAAATACGTTAGTCAGACTTTTTCCAGACACGAATAGGTGGCTGGGCATTGGATATGTGGTGAATAAAGGCTTTACCAGATACTATCATAACATTCAGTTTGTTACTTTTTTTTATTCTGTTACCTGTACGGTTGGTTATTCATTGATAACTGTTTTTCTCTCTCAAAAATCAGCTACCCTACATGGGTTCAACAACTCCTTACCTTCAATATTAATCTCAAAAACATCTTTCAAACTTCATACAAATAAATACGGAAACCTTAATTTGATTAAAATGTTCAACTGCTTTGACCATATAATGGAATCCAGGAAAAGTTATTTTGAATCGCTTCAAATCCAATTTGGTGCAAGAGTAACTCTATTTTGTGTTTTGCAATACATTAAAATCGCGTTCTTTGTTTGATAATGTACTTCTGAAGTTATTTCATTCTTTAGAACCATCTTGGGTTGATAAATGAGGGGTTTGAGAAAGTTCTAAACTCCAAAGTATATCAGAGTTATAACAAGATTATGGCTGTTCCTTTACGCAGGAAAATCTGATATTTTGAGCTTTCGTTTTGTCAACTTTCAAAAACAAGGATACATAACGGTACTTTTCTATTGATGTACTCTATTAGTAGAAGCTTAGAACTCTTGGTTTTATTTATTTGTCCGAGTCCATAAACTCTAATTGGACATTTTGTTGCAGGTTGAATTAAATCCAACTTTTAAAAAACATAAACAGAAAAACAAATAAATAAACACTGAAGAATCATATTCATTATTTCAAATAAATGATATATCTCATATGTTAACACAGAAGTATTCAACAAGGTATACCAACTACTCTGAAACAAAAAATAGTGTCTAATGAATATGCTCAAAAAAAAAGTTTATGAAGTGTATTTTGCGTGTCTTGAACTAAGAATTCAATTCGGAACGAATCATAAATACAGATTCAAATCCAAATTGTTTTTAATCTAGTGTAGTAGCAGTAAAATTTCTTAATAGCGTAAAAGAAAAACTCTTATAATGCTTTTTGATATAAAGTTCCCTACATTTTTAATAGCCATAAGTTACGCAGTACTACAGCCTATTTACCTTTTTCGAATACAAGTCCATTTTATTAGGGTACATTTTCCATGAAGTTAAATATAAGTGAAGTTCAAATTGAATCCAAGGCAGCCTTCACACGTAATGTTTTGATTATAGGTCAAGTTTAGCAGGAATAACTGGTGTTTGCAAAATTTTTAACAGTACCAGCAAAACATTTGTAAATATTCGACAGAATCTGTACTCCTTAGACCATGAACTGAGACACATCAGTTGAATTACACTTATCAAGAATTATATTATTGCCGGATATGTGCGTAATTAATGAAGAATCAAAAAAGGTTACCTTCAAGCTTTAGACCAAAATTTATCTCGGTATTTTCTGGTCCCATTCTAAAAGTTATTACATCAGAAACAGAAGTAAGTATTAGCAAACAGGATTTAAAGAATGTAAGGCATATTATATGTCATCATAGTTGAATTGTGCTTGTAGTTGTCATAAAGTTCCCGTACATAGGTTCAACACTATAAAAAATGCTATGTAAAAGCACTCAGTCATATGGACAACTGGCAAACCAAAAATATAGTTATTAAAGCCCTAAAGGGACAACCTCAAGCATATTGAATATCTTGCCGGGTTCCAATAAACTTATAGAGATGGCAAGAGCGAAAGTTCTTGTCAAATCTTCAGCACATTACAACATTACATTCTGAACTTAAAGGGACCAAGAGATTATTAAGATATGAAATAGATGATTTAGTTTAGATATCTCATCTTCGTTCATAATTGTGCCAACGCAGTTTATCTTACCGTTACGTTATCAGGCAATAATTTACATTAACTTAAAACAAGCCACAAAATTTCGTAATATATAATGGTTATACTCAGTCAATTATGCGTCTGAAATATCAGAAATGCGGGTAATTACAAAGATCTTCAACTAGGTGGGAGATCAGTGATAACCGTAAGATTTTCAAATAAACTCTTCCGAACCAAGCTTGTCTGAAAAGTAAATCAGAAAACGTAGAGTTTTAATGTTATAGTGGTTTGAATGAAGCAACACCACTTTTTATTTATTTGGAAGCTTTTCCGCCAACATTGAACATTATTGGACCGTGCAATCAAGCTAGGCAAATGTTGTATATCTGCTTCATTTTGCCAGTGCGACAGTGACAAACTTTTTGAGGGCATATTCCTTCTCAAGCTTTGATCAGGAGTCTTATAGTGTTTGATATTAAGAAATAACGGAGATATTACAAAGGCCCATCTTAGAATGCCGCAAAAGGATTACATCCCACGGTAGGGAATACAAATTTGAACTAAATAAGTTCTTCAATTTGTTAGAATCTACCGGTCGGAGATTTAAAGTGATGTGGTACAGTTAGCCAATCGCAACATCGTTATTTATTGGAATTTTCGTAATTCCGAGAATTCCTTCGGTGGGAAAAGTGATAACAATGTTTACCTTACTCGCTATTGTTTGGCTCATTGAAGTAATAACGTCAAAATTCACTAATCCCAATTCTGCAGTATTCCATTTCTTGATATCATTTGTCAACACCATGTTTTTGAAGGAGACAAAGGCCCAGAGCTTGTTAAGAGACATTCCTTTTGAAACAGATCAACAAACAACGAGGCGGAGCTTAGTACTACTGTTCGTTATGATGTATTTAGCTTCCATTCCGTTAAAAGTTTTCGTTAAAATTTCATAACAATAGTTAATATCCGTAGAATCCCATCATTAAACAATATTTTAAGTCCGATGTTAAAAAAAATGTATGGTAAAAAAAATTACGAGAAGAACAACGATACGAAAAAGCAACAACAAACATTACAAGCCGCATCTTTTATTCAAATTAAGACAGATACTATTAGTTACCGCTGCTGAGTACTTATTGACGAATTTAGATCGAATTGTTCTATTATACTTTGCACGCATCCCTCTACTCTTCTAAACAATAAGATCCACGATCAAGGTTTTCGTAGAAGAGAACATGATGCTGCATAAGTTTGGTGACATCAATGGAGAAACATTATTTGAAAAGTCTAGGCATAAAATTCCGTCGCGTGAGAACAAACTTGGTCAAAGAAACGAAAGACCGATTTGACTATACTGAAGACGATACAATAGTAATGGGTGCTCTAGAATGTTTTCCAAATAGATAAAAAAGTTATCCTGCGAATTTCCTGATATCAATCGGTCAATCGAACAAAAGAATTATAAAACCTCTTTACTCATGTCTAATTATAGGAATTTTCGAAAGGCAGTATTGTTAGTAACTTGAAAAGTACTGGAAAAGTAAAAGCACAGTGCACAAGTTTAAAAATTTTGGATTTCACAGTGTAATTAACCGTCAAACATATACTCTACCCCATTACATAGAATGAATGCTTTCTTTTGTCTTTGTCTAACGTGGATTTAAAATTACAAATATTCCCGAAATATAGATTTCCAGGACACAGTTAAGCCTTGAAAAGGCTTCTTTTCCGTGAACCAAAGTTGTTTTCCTTGAATTGCCTGGAACATCCGTCAATTATTACCTCAGCTAATGCTCTATGTGCAGCAATCAGAAAATATCGGCTTGGTATTTAAGCTGAATATGTTTCAAAGCAGATTCTACTATTTTGATATTGGTGATTTAATCCATGACTTGATCAGCCATTATTTTTATCATCTAAGCCTTGGGAACAAGTATGTACTTGCAGAAAAACAGTCATTTTATGAATACTTTGCTGATAATATTGTTATATGTTACTCAATTAGAAATCTTTTCGGAAGCAATCAGTGCCTGTTTACCAGCAGCAGCAGCAGTACCTGGGTTAACAGCTAAGGTATACCCCTATCCAATTAACAACAATATGTTATTTACAGAAGGCACTTTTATGGGAGGTGGATACGCAAAAGGAAGATTAATCGGTGAATCCACTGGTATATCTAACCCGAGCTTCAAGGTTTGTGATGATTGTTTCAGCAATAATATTTACTGGGGAGATTTATTTGGGATCTACACTACCATCTCCAACTACACAGTTGAAATCTCTGGATATTTTATGGCGAAAGAAAGTGGTATATTTTCATTTAGTTTGCATAAAGTGGATGATAGCGCCGTTTTTCGATTGGGTAATGGTTTAGCATTTGACTGTTGTAAGCAGTCAAATATTTCGAAAAATGTGGATTTTACCATCAATGCTATGAAGTCCTGGACAAGCGGTACGATTAAGGCCTCCACGGAAAGTAAATTATACTTAACTAAAGGATATTTTTACCCTATGTCTATCATTTCAGTTAATGCTCGGCAACTGGGTGAACTTGATTTTGCAGTTACTTTCCCAGATGGAACTACTTATCACAATTTAGAGGGATTCGTATTTTCATCGAGTAATTTAACGACAGAAGAAGATTGTAAGGTCGTCGATCCAGCAACGCCTTCATCAATATTCGAATATTCAACGTCATTACAAGTCTCTGCATCCAAATACTCGGATTCCACAAACGTACTTTTGAGCTCACTAAGTAAGAGTTCTAAAAGTGCCGATAAGTATAAGCATATCTCTCATGAGATAAAAAGTTATGGTAATATATCTAGAACACCCAATTCTGTTCCAAAAAGTACTGAAACCAGTTATACGATATACCATTCCGATGTATCACATTTATCTCACATTGCTAGCCAAAAAACAAGGGATGCATCACACTTGTTAATGTCAAGTAGCCGCATATCTGAGGTTCCGTCCTCAAATTATGACCCAATATCTTATAGAAAATCGACTAGTAGCTTTCCAACATTTTCTGAGACGAAAAAGTTGAAAATATCATCTACTCTAGATTGGTCGACAAATGCCAAAACAACTGAAGGTAGCTGTCGGCCAGATTGGCAAAATGAAGCAAACATGAGGGATTGTACTCATATTAAACATACCGATGAGCCAACTACAGCAGACAATCATCTTTCGAAGACATCCGAACTTTCTATTTTGTCTTCAAAAGGAATTTCAATTTATCACAATAGCCGAGAGAGTTATACATACTATACACTCAACTCCACTTCAACTTCTCTACACGGTGATGGCTTTATTTCATCCAAAAAATATATAAGCCACTCAAAGTCCAATAATATAGATGAAAGTACCAAACCACACTATACATACAATTCTCAAGAAACGGGTAACAATTTTACTACTGAAACAAAAAAGACTTCGGTATCTACCGGAAGCTCTATTCCCGTTTCAACCCAAAATACCAGTACTGGTACAGAAAATGGGAAAATAATATCGAGTCTCAAGGAAAGCAAAACGAGAATAAGTTCAGCCTTGAATCCATCCACAACGATCAATTTTATTTCCAAATCGCATAAAATTTTGAACCGATCGGTTTCCGATAGTATACATTTAATTTCATCTACGGAAGGATTCTCTCATTTTCTATTACCAAGTTCTACAACCATGCAACAATCTCTCACAAGCCCACCTAAATCGGATACTTCTTCATCAATGTCGAGCCTTCTGAAAACTTCGCCAACAGGGAATATCATTTCTAATTCTAAACCTGCATTAGAAAGTACAGATATTTTTACAAACAGAACATCTTTGCCGACTAATAAGAATACTGAAACTACCTTTAAAAGAACACAGAGTAGACATAATGCTACTTTTGTGGGATATACAGCATCATCCATAGATTCGGGGTTATACTCAGTGTCCAATTATAGAAGTTCAAGAAATACCCCAACTTCACAATTTTGGCATTCAAAGTCAAATTCAAAAGAAGATCCTAACAATTCTACAGTTAATTTTACCAACTCAAAAGATAGTACCAGAAATGCTACTGTTAGAACAACCCTGAGCAAGTTGCAAACCATTATCCGTACTTTACCTATCAGTACAACTTCGCCAAGTTCAGAAATGAAAACAAGCTCGATTGGGCAAAAAGAAACCGATTCTTCTGTAATTACTCGTTATTTGAAAACTTCATCCTCTTTCAAACCCTCTGAGACAACCAAAAAGGCAAAATCTTTAATGACAAATAATACGTATTTGAATTCCATTTCTGGCGTTGGTAAAAGTTTGGATGGATCCAGTCGAGAATCCTATTCAGCCAAAATAACTTCTGTTTTGGAACAGAATAGTAATAAAATGAAACCGAATCACTCGAGAAAAGAATCAGCCACAACAATAATAATTCAGTCGGTCGATGAAATCACGAGTTCCTATTCTCATCCCCCATCATTATCAATTTTTTGGGTTTCTACTGAGTTTACTGTGTATACAACAACAGTATCATGCTCTAATGAACTGACAAGTTATTTGAGCAACCATATAGCTATACACAGTAAGAAAAATCGAGGGGTGGAAAAAAGCGCAACAGCTTCAATTAAATTAGGTGAATCAAGAGGAACTCTAGTCGAGAATATACGAAAGGGAAAAACGTCGACTTTTATAATACCGAGTACCAGTTGTAGTACAGAAGTTCAGGTGACAAAAGAAGTACGGTCTTCAAACTTCTTATCAGACACAAATCCAGGCAATATTTCGACAAAAAAATTATGGTCTAAACAGACTAGTTCTCCACAGAAACAAGATAGAGGCCTTCAAACCAATCATGTAAGTAAACCGTGGTATGGAAATTCTGAAAATTTTGACACAACCTTCGATACAGATTTAAAACTAACCATAGCACGAGCCTCTTCCTCCGTCGACTACTTGATCAAGACTCGAAGAACAGTAAGTACGTATGAAAGTGTTGAGAGGAGGACCTCCGCAACGAAGACACATGTGATGGCGAATTCTATCAAGGCTACCTCTTCATTACCGTCAATTATATCACTGGTGGAAACAACCATACAATTCCATCCGATACATACGCGCTACAAAACTTCTTTAACGAGCCTTTCTTCAACATTAACGACTATGTCTGTTCGACACCATAGTGCTGATGAGTTTAAAGGTGGTGTAAAGATTTTAAAACCATATTTTTCATTTCACTGGATAATTTTAATACTTGCTTTGGAGTTTTTATTGTAGTAAACTATAAGCGTGAGAAAAGACGTTACTTCAATGATTGCTTCAAACCCAGCTTACAATGTTCTTCGAATAGTCATCATTGCAAAATTTACCAAATAATTACATTTTAATACCCCTCAAATGATAGTCAAACAGATTGGAGAGCATTGAGAGATACAAAATATGACCACGAATCCTCGAATTTTATGAAAAATTGATTAGGCAATTATCTAAATCAGTTATGAACTCAACTATAAACTCCAAATATGACATATATTTGGATTATAACAGTCCTTAGGGACCATACGAGTTTAACCACCGTTGAATTCAAGGGCTAACTGTTGGTGGCTTGTTTAAACTATGTCGCTCAACTAGTCATTTGAGAAGGTTACCCTTACCAATCATGCAAATATTCATTGCTAGGTCGAGATGATTATAAGAAAAATTCTCATCAAAATAAAGAAGGTATTTCTGCAACATCCAAAAGAGAAGCCCGAGCCGCATAGAACACAAAAAATATCAATTAGTTTAATAGACTCTATAAAAATACGAATAAGGCGGGAATTTATGTTTTCAAAACAATGAAATGAAGACAATCGCATCCCTATTGAAAGAAACAAAAATTAAAAACAAAACAAAACAAAACAAAACAGAACAGAACCGACTTTTTGTAAATATTCAGCTGGAAAAGCTAACCTTCTTAAATAAAGTTGGAAGCGAATAATCTTTAATAAGTTTCCTTGATGTAAGAATATAAAATTCTTCTTCTAGCAAGCAAAGCACTCATCTCAATTCTTCTTCTCCTGTCAGCATAATTATGTGCTTGCAAAAGAACCATTAAGAAAAATTCTTCGATAATCATAGTGGGAGTATTAGCAATCAATTGACCTGTGGTACTCCATCTTAAACCTGAAGCAATAATAATCAACGCAATTATTGTAAATATCGACGTTGCTACACTCCACTGACTTGAACACAAATAATCAATGAACTTCGAAATTTTAAATTGAATACCTTTCTGTTGGGGAATTTTGTTACCAACATACTCATCAGGGACATCAATTCCCAAAGAATCCAAAACTTCCATATCAGCAGCTGCAACATCCCTATAATTATCCTCCTCATGCGAAATAATTCTATAGTAAACTTGTCTGATAACGAAACCATCCAAAAAGCCAATCAGACCAGTGTAAGTTCCGATAATCAACCACCAATCATCACTCCAGTGCATAGGACTGCCAATACCAAGCCAGACTGCAAACACACAGATAGCAACGACTACACCAGTACCAGTACCAATGATGTCAGCATACCAATCAATAAAAACCTCAAAACGAGTTCTTTTTACTGGGTGGACAGTGATAACAGGATTTGGAGTTGTGAAATCATGATGATGATCTCTCAAAGTAAATTCAATCTTTTGGTCCATGTCAAAAACATCCATAAGACATTTTGCCAGATACTTATCATGTCTTGCTCTAATATTTTGCAAAAAGACAGTACAGACCAACAGCATAACTGCGGTTGCAGTATTGATATACATCTGCCAGGTATTGCTGAATCTGGCGTATTCAGGGTTGCTACCCGTTCTCTCTCCTGTGTAAGGTGCATCATTACCGGCATTAAGATACAGAGCACCGCAACCGATCCAAGCGAATATTCCAATCCAAAAAATGACCATGAAAACCACTGAACCAATCATCCAACTGGCAATTGACGAAAGTCTGTCATACCAGTTTTCAATGGGTAAATCACCACTAACATCAGTTTTTTCGATATCGCATTTCTTTCTAATAGTATGATTTAATTGTTTATCGTTTCCCTCTTCCTCATCACCATTAACAGAGGAATCTTCTGATGACCTGACAAGGCCTCTTCTCAAAAACTTTTTGAAAGTTGTCATTCTGGATCTCAAATTGCCACAGATCGTAATCTGTTCATGTGTACTCATCAATTGTTGTCTCATCAACAGGGTATCCCAGATATATGACTGGATCGATTGTCCATCCTGCATGACAACTTGCCAGTTGAAGGGTGCCTTGTACACAATACCAAGGACAATCCAAATAATCAAGATAGCCCACATAACAAAGAAAACAAACTGGGAACCTGCTATTCTGACTAAAATATCTAGAATCTTGTCGGTTTTCTCCTTCTGCATACCGGTGAACCCTTGACTTGTGTCTATGTCACCATTTTTTTTGAACATTAAACTGTTGATGTCGAAGTTACTGCTACCAACTTCAGAGAAATACTCAACGTCATTGCCCTTTGTAGGATGTTCGTCGCATTCGTTTTTGGTCTCACAGACCTCCTTCGCATCAAGGCCAGACTTGCTCTGGCACTCCTCTGACGTATTGTCAGTTGAGCTCACCAACACATTCGTGATAGGCGCTCTTTGATGAATCTCTGGCCTTCTTCCAGGATAACCAAAGAAAGCACCGATTTTACCCATGATGTATTAGATATAATAAACCAAAATGAAACAGGATTCAGAATATATCCCAACTCAATCGACTGCCAGCGTCTGTTTCCTATATCTAGATTGGGTAGACTGAACTTTTGACGGCTCTGCTGAGATGTAATTGGAGCCAGAAGGGGATCAAACTTCTAACGACCGACCTTTGCTTAAATACTTCGATTTACTGCTGTTACTCGATGAAATGGAATCATAATTACACCCTAAAATCAATACCAAAAGCTTCACACTTTCCGACTGTATAGGTTAATTGTTCGGCCTATAATCCGGCAGTTGGCCCTGCGGTTCCAATAAACAGAATATTCAGAGTATTCATCAACTTTACTTTTTTGGCATCAGAAAAGATTTCCAATGATAGACTCGAACGCCATTAAACCAAAAGTACCGACTTTTGGTTGGCTGGGATCAAGCAAGCGAACAATCAGCGCGTCAAACAAGCTGCGGCCCGCTCTTTCGTGCTGCACATCTTCTGTTGTTCAGCTCAATTCTGCTGAATTGCCCAACCGGAGCGACAGTGTTTGCCAGCGGCCAACGGTCAGGGAAGAGGTGGAGGTAGGACTATACGGATCCATCTTTCAAACTCCTCCTTCGTAGCTTACTGTGTACTTTCTCCCTATCTGAAGATGTCAGGCCAGTTACTGTGCTCAAAATTATAATGCCGGAGTCACACTGTTCTGCCAGTTTTTTTTCTTCTGTTGTCTGAGCTAATTTTACTGCTCAAATTTCATTGTTTCTTTTCTAACCTACATGAGAAAGACTTGCATGCCTGGAAGCGCATTCTTGAAAAGCCGAAAGCTAAGAGCTTGCAGTAGGAAAGAATTTACGAGTCCGCGAGGAGTGAACCTAATAATCGACTGTACTCAGGATAATACTTAATAAGATGCAAGTGTGCTTAAAATTACACCCAGAAAACCTTTTTCAGGCATTGCGTTACTACTGTCAGGGAATGTGCTTAAACCACTCTGGGATTGTCCGTGTTGGATGCTGCTGCACAGCAGAAAGAGACGATTTACACAACAGGGACCTAGAAACTGTCTAACAACTGTCGAAGGGGGGTTGCGATAATAGCTGAGAAAAATATCATGGCTAGATAATACATGTCTGTGTGACGGAGCTTACGTTCGCACGCGCTAGGGGTCTTGATCGTCAGGGTTGGGACTTAATAGAGGATCGCGAGACATGTCTCCAGCGGGCTGCCTGCTCACGTCACAGGAGATGATCAGCAACTGTACAATAGATAAGCTGAAGTTGGCTTGCTGCTACTGCAAGAGATTGGGCCATATCTTCCGATTTCACATGCTGATCCGTTAGCGACCCAAGTGTGAGACACTTGAAGGCAGAACTTGCTCTACGAAGAAAAATGCCTTGCATATTCAAGACATGGCCGGAACCATCATGTCACCGTTTTTTCACCGTCCCCTGCTTTAACCGTGTGGATACTACGCTGCATACTAGTATTGTCCGCTCGTTTATCATAGCAAATATAAATTTCTTGGCGGAAATACAAGTAAGAAGAAGCCGTAGGAGATAAAAACAAAAGTGCCGTGGGATAATTTTAATGGATGGTAGTATGTAGATGGGTTCGGGGGGATGGAGTAGGCTTTCGCTGAGTGCCTTGCGTGGTCGGCCTTCTCTCCTCCCGACTAAGGTTACCTGCCGAGATGGTTGGCGTTGCCTTCGTTCCGGAAGCATTTTTATACAGGCCTCGACGTCACATCCAGAGGGGCGGAGGGCAATCTATGCATCGTAAAGCTGACCTTCCGACGTCCTGCCGCAAGCAATCCGAATTTCGGTGCCATGTTCGGGGTAATTCTTGGTTCTTCTCATCACGCACCACCAGACGTATACCCGTTTTCAGGATAGACAGATATACTTTCTGGACACGATACCGGAAAACTCTGTTTAAGGAAAAGCTTAGCCATTTTTGGGCTTGAGATTCAGCAATAGCTTGATGCTGGAAAAACAAAATATCAAGATATGAAAATAATTGTTGAAACAATGGCGTGTGCTATAGTGCTGGTTGCGGGGCTTGCCCTTGCCAGACTGTGCTTCTTGAAAAGATGAGATTAAGAAATTGGCGCTACCGTTGTGCTTCAGAACACTGCTTGGAATTTCATGGATCTGAGGATTCCCTGAACGGCGTTTCACACAAATAATGCAATTGAATAGATACGGCAAACCTATTTATCAATTCTGAGACATCCCACATGTCATGAGAAGTTTGGCCCGAGTTCCAAACATGCCTTCTGCGGACATTTTGACTTGTTCCAGTAAATTGGACCACTTGAACAGGCCTCAACCGTATGACAACACCGTGGCTTCATCGCAGCCTCGAAACAATTGTGGAACCGCTTTCGAGAACAATATATCTTATAGGTAATAGCTGCCAAGATGATCTTCAGCTCCGTGTTCTGGCTGCTGTTTTTTTTAGATCGACATGCCGATCTAGGCCATATCTGATATACGAATCGCAAAAGGCTGGGAGACTCTATCTGTGCTAACGGATAACATAGGGCCACACATGGAACAATACAGATCTAATTGTCCAATCAAAAGTTCGGTGTTTATAAATGAGTTTAATTATTCTTACAGACTGTATACTTCAAACACAAAACGTACATTGAAAGGTGGAGCCCATTCGGACCACTGGCGGGCACGCACAAAGATTTTTCACGCCAATCAGCAGCTTGTTCATTTTGCATCCAACAATTGCTCAATGGTGGAGGCCAGCGAGGAGGGCTTCGTCAAGGAGGAGTATCTCTCGTACACCTTACCGTGCTTATCCACGAGAAACTTTTCAAAGTTCCATTTGATACCCCTGAACCCAAGCATACCAGCTCTTTGCGACTTGAGAAATTCGTAGACTGGATCCTGTTCGTCTCCGTTAACATTGATCTTCTTCAACACAGGGAAAGTGACGCCGTAGTTGAGCTGGCAGAACTCTGTAATCTGCTCGTCATTGCCAGGTTCTTGGTGGCCAAATTGATTGCATGGGAACCCAAGAATGACAAAACCCCGACTTTCGTACTTTTTGTACAGTTCCTCAAGTTCTTTGTACTGAGGTGTGAATCCGCACTTGGATGCGACATTCACAATCAAAACAACCTTGCCTTGCAGTTGATCAAAAGAGAACACTTCTCCTTTCTTATCTTTTGGAGTTAGCTTGTAGAAGTCGGACATTTTTGGTAAGTCTATATGTCTCTGATATGATCTTTTCAGTGATCGACGGTCAATTGCCTTCAAAAGCCAGTTTACGGTTCCTTTTGCAGTGTAACCTGTATAGTAAGGAAATCCAAACAAAGATCGATGCCCGTAATGTCCAACTGGAACCCTTTTTTGAAGACGTATGAAATGATATGCATGAAAATGTCAGTAAACAATTAAAAGCGTGTAGATGTCATGAGAAACGCGCATCTTCAATAACAGCAAACAACCATAACTACTACTCCTGCAGCATGTTGTTAAAAGCTAATATTTACATAATATAACATATATTCTTGTGACAAAAGGTAAATAAATGTAAACAATGAATAGTTGTCTTTGTAGGGAGTCAGTGTTGACAAAACTAATATTATCAGCGCGCCATGACAAGATGTACACACAGGGGACCCAAAATAGGTCTTTGCCACCTCTAAATATCATTGATACCCTGTTTGCACAGCTAACTGGTGGTATTCTTGTAATGTAGGCAGATAAACAGAATATATAGACAGTGGATTTTTGATTTCAATTATTTTATCGTTACATATCCAGTCTTAGTATATAAAATTATATCGTATTGTCATTAATGGAGTTTTAAAGAGTCGGTTAAACAAATCAATTCACCTTTGAAAAGTCCTTTGAGATCTAAAATAAAAGTGTGGTTCCCACATTTCATGGGAAAGATAAAGAAAAAGGAGAACTTGGTATATATCCACTCTGTGGAATAGGTCCAATCTAAAATGGAGAGAAGTGTTCAGAACATTCTCTTGTACCATGGCTTGTCATCCGTCAAAGCAGCATTGGCATCATAATCAGCGGTTCTCTTGCCTGCTGGAACCCAAACCTCAGACTTCCATGGTAGAACACCCTCCTCATACATCTCATTAACTTCTTCCAAGGTCAATCCCTTAGTTTCACAGACGAAGAAGAAAACATATATGTAAGAGAACACCAAGCAACCCATGAAGACATAGCCGTAGTAGAAGTTGATAGCAGTGGTAATGAATGGTGTGAAGAACCCAATGAGGAAACCCCACATCCAGTTAGAGCCGATGGCAATGGCCATAGCACGGTTTTTGACACGCAATGGGTAACTTTCAGCGACGATAACAAAAGCGATTGGTGCCCAGGTGATGGCAAAGCAGAAAATGAACAAACAGGTGAAGACAATCATAACATTACCAGCACTCTTGGAGCTTGGTTGGTCTCTACCATCAGGATACAACTTGGTAACACCGATTGAAGCAAAAATGACAAAGCAGACAGCCATTGAAGCAGAACCATATAGTAGACATCTACGGCGACCAAATCTTTCGACAATGTAAAGGGCAACAAATGTTGAGGCAAAGTTAACAACACCCAAGATGATAGAAGTTTGGAAGGAATCCTCTAAACCAACGGCATTGAAGATAGTTGTACCATAGTAGAAAAAGTAGTTACAACCAGTCAATTGCTGCAATGATTGAATTACAATACCCATGATAACACGTTGTAGGATTTTACCCTTGGTGGAAAACAATTCGCCCCAGGTGGCATTTCCAGCTGCTCTTTCTGCCTCGACACCAGCATTGATGTTTTCCAACTCATAAGTCACACCTGGGTCATCAACAGTCAATTTGTTGGAGATAGCCAAAGAACGTCTGGCCTCTTCAAACTTACCTTTTTCAACCAAAAATCTTGGAGATTCTGGAACCATGGACATACCGGAGATCATGAAGAGTGCAAAAGCAAAGCACAATCCCAATGGAATTCTCCACTGCTTCGAGTCATCGTAGGTCTTTGTCCCGTAGTTGGTGCAGTAACCCAAAAAGATACCCAAGGTGATCATCAGTTGGTAGAAGGAAACACAAGTACCTCTCAAGTGCTTTGGTGCAGTTTCAGAAATCAATGTTGGAGAAAGCACGGCAATACCACCAACACCCATACCAGAAATGATTCTTCCAATGAAGTATTGGTACCATTTGTCAGTAGATGCAATTTGAATGACAATACCGACAACATAGACAGTGACGACAGCCATCAAACCAAGACGGCGTCCATAGATATCGCCCAGTCTACCAATTGTCAAACCACCAAGTGCACAACCAATGTTGAAGATACCAACAATCAGACCAGTTCTGACGTTGGACAAATAGTATTCACCGTTGGCGTTCATTTCGCCAAACCTTCTCTTGAAATCAGTGTGAGCGACAAAGCCAGAGATAGTACCTGTATCCCACCCAAAGACGAAGCCACCAAAGGCAATCATCAAACAAAGACACATGACCGTGAAGTACTCAGAAAGAGCCTTTTGGGGAATCTCGGCCCCGACGAGTTCATTGCCCTCCAGTGACACATCGTCTTTGATTTCAGATTCAATTCTCACGTCAGGGTTCGAGGAAGTTGATCCTTGAGAGTCCTCGGTGTAACCTGGGGTAATTATGCCCCCATCAACTTTGACGCTGATCTTGTTGGCAGTTTCCTCAGACATATTGGAAATAATTCAGTTTTTCTTGTAGAACGAGCAATTAGATGTTTTCTTGATAGCAAATGTTTGATTGGTGGTGTTATGGGAGAGAAGAATGAAATGTAGACCAAAGACTGTTACAAACTCGAATTTTGGTCGCCCTTTTATACCAGGTATTTTCAACCGGTGAAACATTTGAGTGAAACCAGCTCCCTCGACTAATGCCCCCACAGTAAATTCCTGCAGAATGGCCTTTTTCCCCAGTTTCTCTGAATGCTTCACCCCCACAACCACAGAAGTTTCTCCTGTACCTAATCGCTTTGTGGCTGTTGCCGCAGCGGCATCTCATCACAGTAGAGAAACATGCCACCCGCTATTATGTCTCGATTGCGTATGTAACGAGTGGGAGGCATCAGGCATCTTCTAAGCGCAAGCTACGGGGCTTCTCCGCAAATCCAGCATTCCACAACGCCAAATGACGGTGGCCCCTGTTACCTAATCCGTTGATGTTTCTCCAGCGCAGGAGCCACATGCTGAGGGGCAGTGTTTCTCTTGTTTGGATTGTGCCCTGGCAACACAGAACGGCGCAGCTGGCGAGCGGCAAGGACCCCACTCGGAAAATCTAACTTTCGGCCACAGGATACTTCCTGCGGCGTTTGTGTGACATGCATATCAAAAAACTTTTCAAGCAGGAGGAAAAATGTAATTACGTGCGTGCGCCTCGCAAGCTGCGGGAAGGGGGATTCGGAAAAATTTTCATGCTCATACCAACACAGCCTCTTTGTCCTGCGCTTTGTTCTGTGGAGAGGTTCATTTTACTCACCCCGCAATCCAACGTGGTAAGTAATAAGCCGTAAGAGGGACCAGTGCAGCAGACAAAACTGGGCCGATGAATACCCAAAGTGGTACGGCTCCCTATAGGATTGGCAGTTTAACACATCAAAGAGTAACACCTGGAATTTTAAAAGCAACGATTGCACGCAACCTTCTCAACGTGACGCAGAATGCTTCAGCGCCCAGGCTAGGGTCCGCTGCTCGAGTTGCCCGACAATGTCCTGGGCCATTTCCATAAACGCACGAAAAAATTCAACACCCAGTAAGTGTAAGCAGAGAAAGAGTCCCTGCAAAACAAGTGCTCGTCTACTATGCCATCGGTGTTAGACTTGCGGATGCACTTCAGAGTTTGGCTGAACAGCTAACACAGTTAGTGTGCACACAAGTTTTTTTCGCAGCGAAGGAGTTACAGAGTCACGGGAGGGTCCCATACTCCTTCCAACAAGCGCAATTACTGGACTGCTGGAATTTAGCGAGATTTGTGCTTTATTGGGTGACCAGAGAGACCTGCTGAGATAGTGTCCAGACCCTATCTAAGCGAGAAACCGGAAAAGCAAAACACCGTTGATCGGATGATAATTTTTCCCTTAGTTTTACGGTAGTTTTGCCTTGCAGTCAACGGAAGGACAGAGTCAAAACTTGGCAGTTCAGTTTGATGCTTGCTTACCTATTACTATACTCCCATGCCGATCTTTTATCCGGGCTGTTAAAAAACCAGACAAGAAGATCACCGCCCAAGGGTTAGTCAGTTGATACGACAAGCTACAGACGAAGTCAAAATTAAGCATGCTTTTCATTTTTATGGTTTTTTTATGTATATTTATTTAGATTTGTGCGCCTCCGTAGGCATGGCGTCATTGTGGATTTGGGTTTTATCTCTCTAGCTCTCGTTGTTCTGTTCCGTGCTTTATCATTGACTTAATGTTCTAAATGTCGAATCTATCAAATCCTTCAACTCCTTGTAGCTTATAATAATACAATTCATCTCATCCGGCGTGACAAGCACGATTCGCTCCGTGCTTCCCGCGTCGAGTTTGTTCAGGCAGCGTAGTACGTGCGTCAAGTCCAATAGGTTCTTCCCATTCTCGTTCACCTGATGAAACACGTAGTCGTAAAACAACACGATTGGATATTTTTCCCCAGATTCTGACCAGCTGATGTCGATACGCGACTCTATTCGTCCAAAAATAAAGTTCAGTTTGCACATCAGTCTGAATAGCCTTCCATTCTCGAGCTCTTTGGACAGAATGCCCTCATTGTACTCAGTGTAGGCAATTGAGGAATCGACTGTCGCAAATATCTTATCCACAAACAACATACTGAGCTCGTTGAAGTTCTTTTCAGTTTCTAGATTCAACAAGTACTTCAACACGTGTTTGAATTGTTCTTCCACGTTCAGAGACTCAACATTGCTAGAGTGAGATGGACCAATCTTTTGGGCCAAATTTTGAAGCATCATACCGAGCTTGATGTAATCCGATTGTTGTCTCGATTTCAAACTTTCTTGTGAGTAGAATTCTTCGAAATTTAAAACATCCAAAATGCCGCCTGCTGATATTTTGACCCTCCCTGGGTCACCTGTAACTATGATCTTGTCCCAGTCCATCCTATCAACTGCCAAGTTATTGGCATGTATTGTCTTCATTGCATTAGTCAGTTGCACCAGGTATGTCCATAGGTAATCTTGCGTTATGGGTAGAGGCGGGAAATTCACAAAATGTGTCTCATATAGAGATTTGGCCTGAGGGTAAAAATCGTAGACAGCACATAGGGATGAATCTCCAAACTCTGTTGTCAAAAAGAGATCTCTCAATTTTATGACATTTGCGGAGCTCACCTTGTTCCACCTCTTGAACGTCTTTGAAATTTGAGTGGGATCTTCAACGCTTACTGCGTGAATTCTACGCAACAGATATATCTTGCCATCAATATTGGAGAAAACTTTGTATAATGAATTTTTGTGCCCTAAAAATGTGTCTTTCTTACCATCACTTTGATTATAGTCCAGAGGGACCAAGCCAAAATAATCTTGGACTATGTTTGGGATTGCACCTCCTACGGGAAAAATCTGCAAGGCAGCCAGATTCTTTTTTACCAGCTGTTCTCTAAGGTCATTGGGGATAAATAACGACTCAACATTCCGCTCATTTGGTTTTAATTTCAGATCCAAATGTGAAGGTGGACTTGGCGCGTATAGGTGGTATTGAAGTAAACTGTGCGGAGGGGGATAGATGCTCGGAAATTTCATGTTGGCCTGCATATTGCTATTGACCGCAAAAGAAGGCGTTTCTTGGAAATGAGGCACTGGCATGTGCTGAATCGGGTGCCCCGTAGAATCTGTTTGGTGGTTTGGGCCAGCATTTCCGTGCATCTGCGATTGCGATTGCATCAGAGATGGCGCCAGAGAAGGTTGTCCTGGCAACACGCTGTCATCGTTCAAAGTAAAGTGCCCCCTACTGTTTCCTGGCCTTGATATCGTAACATTTGCTGGGTCTGTACCATCGAGCATTTGGCCGTTGACGATTTTGTTGGTGGATATTGGCGTAAAGCTTTCCGTCGCGTAAGGATTAAATGTTGGCGTTCCGAAGCCAGGGTTCGCCATGGAGCCCCCAACCGTCGAGTTTGGAGGTATAGCATTTGGGGAATTGAGGGCGAGATTGTTCAAGTTCACTCCTGGCGGGTTTGGAGTCGAAACGTGCGGAATATCGTTCACGGCCTGGTTGCCGTAGCTGGGAACCGTGTTGTACGCAGTTGGTGTGAAGCTCGCCGAAACCTTCGCATTGAACTTGGGAACAGACACTGTCGATGTGGCAGTAGATATCGTGCCCTCCTGGCCGTTGATATTGGTTTGTGTGCCAGAGCTGTCGCTGATCACAGTCGTGTCGCCGTTATCGTGATTGAAGGGACATCCTTCCTTTTCTTTCTTGCAGTAGCCATAGATGATGATGTTCCGGCAAGGAATATCCTTTGCCCAGTCCATCTTGCTCTTATCCATGGTATAAATCAGGTCAAAAGCTTCTGCTGAATCCTGTTCTGGCTGTCGAGGTTGCCCTTGTAGGCGTCGCGCAGCGTATATATAGGTTTCATTTTCGGCGCTCGGTATTGAAAACCAACCCAATACAAGAGTTTCCCCCAGAATAAGTGAAACTTTGGACACTCAGAGGACAGCACCATCATTTACCGTTTACGCTCGAAAACTGGAGTGTGTACAGCAATGAGGGTTGTTGTGGTCACGGGTACATCACGGGGCATTGGCCTTGCGATAGTAGACGAACTCGTGAGACAAGCAGAGGATGTTCTCGTCGTGGGGATTGCGCGCAACGAAGCAGCGCTGAAGAGCGTACAGGAGAGGCATGGCACCAGGTTTGAATACTTAGCAGCCGACATCACGGACGAAGCCGCAATCAGTGCCTACATCAGCGATGTTGTGCGTCGGCACGGTAGGATCGACAGCGTCATAGCGAACGCAGGCGTGCTGGAACCCGTGCAGAGTGTGGAGCACGTCGACATCGGCCAGTGGAAGGCCTTGTTCGAAGTCAACTTTTTCAGTATTCTAGCACTGTACAACTGTGTGCGACCCACCATGCTTACGCAGCTTGGCGGTGGCTCCCTGGTCCTGGTCAGCTCCGGCGCCAGCGTCAGCGCCTACTACGGCTGGGGCGCGTACGGCAGCTCGAAGGCTTCCGTGAACGCGTTCGCTGCGATGGCCAGCAAGCGGGATGGGTCTGCGATCAGGGCCGTGGCCGTCGCGCCGGGCGTTGTGGACACCAAGATGCAGGACGACATCCGGGACACATTCGGTCCTCGGTCGATGACGCCCGCGGCGCTCAAGCGCTTCACGGACCTGAAGGCTAACGACCAGCTGTTAAAGCCGGCGGTTCCTGCGCGCGTCTACGCAAGGCTGGCGCTTGAGGGCATCGGTGAGGAACTCAACGGTCAGTACCTGAGGTACAATGACTCCCGGCTGACCTGAACTGCGGCGTAAGCGGGCCGGCCCCCACGCCGCCTGTTACCAACCTCCGGCCTATGTAGCGCGCTGTAGTGTATATACGTAGCAAATGACGCCATAAACAGGTTATGGTCGAAAATAAGATTAAGCTTACCGAGGCCAAGGATGTCGCTGATCATTGACCTGGGGTCTCCTAGGAGTCCGATCTCGGGCCGTCCTCGTCTTGAACCACCATATCCAACGTGTCTGTTAGCTGTTGCCACAGCGTGCTCCGGAGTCCGGTTCTGGCTGCTCGATCAAGCTGTCCGGTCCGGGAGAGGCGGTTCTGGTTCGTCACCTCCCACGCCAAGTCCCCGCGCTCATGTCTCCTATTGGAAGTTTCTACGAGCGAGAAACAGTTCCGCAGGGTCCCTGTCCGTTCCGGTATGTGTTGCAGTAGTTGCCTGCACCCTGCCTGCCGTGCACGTACGAGAGTCAAACCGAGGCATTTATGATGCGCGCGACCCATAAACGCATAAACGCATAAACAGAGGGCAGATTATGAATTTATGCACATAAATGTTATTCAGATACACAATCCGTTAATTTCTCATCGCGCTTGCTGGGCCAACATACCTTGCCTCGCCGGCCGGGCTTGGCCACCAGTTCGGGCGCGGTATATTCTGGGGGCCCATCATCCACATAACGCACCATTACTAAGGTTCGAGGTAGGGCATGCACTGAGCAGCCCTCCATGATTAGTAAATTCCAAGCTTGTAAGCCTGTAATTTCTGGGGAAGCGCGGCTCGCCGTGCAGGTCTTTTCTATGGGTCTCGTGTAGGCCCTTTGAAGGGAATCCAACGCGCGCTAGCACAGACAAACGTATATAAGGGCGATGTGTATCCAGCACCAGCAGCCTTTTCTCTCTCAAATTGCAAATACACCAGCTACATAATAGAGGAACTACATTCACACATAGCAGCAAAAATGGCCAAGGTTATCATCGTCACAGGAATCTCCAGAGGTATCGGCAAGTCTATTGTCCATCGTATACTTGATCTCGAGAAGGACGCCGTCATCTACGGTATCGCTAGATCCGAGGCGCCTCTCAAGGAATTGAAGGAGCAGTACGGCGACAGGCTTCACTACGTAGTCGGCGACATCACAGACGACCAGAGGCTGAAGGAGCTCGTAGACACTGCTGTCAAGGGTCACGGCAAGATCGACAGCATCATCGCCAACGCTGGTGTGCTGGAACCAGTTCAGCACGTCCAGGAGGTCAAGGTTGACCAGTGGCGCCAGCTGTACGACATCAATTTCTTTAGCATCGTCTCGCTGGTCTCCATTGCCTTGCCTTACCTGAAGAAGACGCACGGCAATGTGATCTTCGTTAGCTCCGACGCCTCAGACACATACTTCAACTGCTGGGGTGCGTACGGTTCTTCCAAGGCCGCTCTTAACCACTTTGCCATGACTGTTGCTGCAGAGGTTCCAGAGGTTAAGGCGCTCGCTGTAGCCCCCGGCATTGTCGACACGCAGATGCAGGTCGAGATCAGAGAAAACGTCGGACCTAAGTCGATGTCGAAGGACGCTCTGGAAATGTTCACAGACCTGAAATCTAGCAACAAGCTGTTGGACAGCTCTGTTCCAGCCACTGTTTACAGCAAATTGGCCCTATATGGCATTCCAGAGGCCGTCAGCGGTAAGTACTTGAGCTACGACGACGCTGCTCTAAAGGACTTTGCTTAAACTAAGAAAAGCAGGAATGGAATACGGCATGTTGGGTGAGGGTGGCACGGAAAGGTTAGTTGGGAGCAGTTTGCTAGCTCAATGTATCCGGGCGGTCTCGAATGAAGAGCTGCCGCGCAGGCCTAAAGTCTGTGCTACAGACACTAGACAGGTGTGCACTACCTTGCACAGCGTAAACTCAACAGCAGCTATTGCTAGTATACAGAGCCGTAAATACACTACATACTTTTGCATAGTGAAGATATCTTCCATTCCGCATTGAAACTGGCTATACTAGTTCTTCTCGCCAAGCCTCTCCTCAATATCCTTCTTGACTTCATCATAGACGGTGTCCACCGGTCTATCGCACTGGACTCGCACCACCTTCGCCTGCTTGTCGAAGTAGTCGATCACAGGCATACTGGTGTCCACAAAGGTCTTGAATCTTTTCTTAATCGATTCGATGTTGTCGTCCGTGCGGCCACTTGTCTTACCTCTCTCGAGCAATCTCTTCAGCATGACTTCCTCTGGACACTCGAAAAACAGCGTGAACTTGCTGGGTACGACCTCCTTTTCAAACGTTAACGCTTGGTCCATTTTACGTGGAAACCCGTCAACTAAAAATTTCTTGTTGCCCTCTTTTAAACCATTTTCGATGGACTGCTTCAATAGTGCGATTGTGATCTCCTGTGGCACAATTAACCCTTCCTTGATATAATGCTTAATCAGTTCGCCGTACTGGGAACCCTCTCTGTCTTGCTCAGCACGCAGCAGATCGCCAGCAGACAGGTGGACAAATTTGTAGTCATTGACAAGCTTGGCACATTGCGTGCCCTTGCCTGCGCCTGGTCCGCCCAGAACGAAAATCACCGAGGCATCCTTGATTGACACACCAGAGGACTTCTCTGCTTTCTGGTTCTTGTCAGCATCCTCCAAAAACTCCGTAGGTGGTGTCTTCTGGTATGAGATGGATGCTAATGTTGAGCCGAGAGCTAAGACACCCAGGACCAGCAGAACCTTCCCTCTACCTTTGCGTGGCTGGCCGTTTGTATCTGAATAAAATCTTCTTCCCACAAGTCTAGAAGGAACAATTCCTGTACCAATTGCCCTTCTGGTAGGATAAAGACACCTGACATCTGTCTTAACCGAAACTCTAATCAACCTGAGCATTGTGAATAGTTGGTTAGTTGTAGCTAGATATCGATGCTCGATTGGCAATTGAGCGCAAAAAATTCGTGCTTGGAAGAATTTTATCTTTGAATTCCACAGTCCGTTTTGGATACTGTTAACTAAAGTAGTTTTGCTATTGCAGAGGTATAGTAGGTTCGTTTGTTGTCTTTTATTGACACTGATGCGCATTTTTTTTTTAAATCATTATTTTGCCTCTGCGCGCCAGACCAAAGTACCTAGTAATGCGCCTATAAAGGTCCATATAGAAGAAAAGCATGCTATATAGTCAAGTATGTCAAGCACAAAGCCCTGCAACATAAAAATGAGTACATAATTGACGTATTTTGAAAGTTTCGAAATGTTCTGTTCTTTTAATTCACGTTTTCTCGAACAGCAAAATGAAGATTTCTTGATTATAGGGCAACTCGGTGCACAGGCATCCGTTCTAGTTACTGCACTTCTCCATTCTATATATCGTTGCCCAGATGACCGGAAACTAATGCGTGCAAAGCACATGTAAAATTCGTAATTGAAAAACCTACTCAATTTCCATTGAATCACCCTCCTGAAGGACACTCTCCTCCTCTTTCCGCAATTTTTTGTTAGATTGACTTGGCATGGCCCCAAGCTGGGCCCGTTTGCGTGGCAACGAAGCAAACAAAGGTTTTTCCACATGCAACTTGGTACTTACCATCAGAGGATGGTCATCATCCAACTCCATGGTCACATTCAGCTCCAAGGCATGCACTAGCAGTTCCTGGGCGACTGCATTGTCAGGATTCAGTGCAAGCGCGGAGTGCAGGTGATCAATGGCTTTTTGTAAATGTTTGATCTTCAAATATAGATAGCCGAGTGAGCAGTATATTTCTGGGTCTTTGTTTGAATTATCCAATATGGCCTTGAAACATTTGATCGCTCTTTCGTTTTCACCAAGCTTTCGGTAAGCGTGCGCTAAATTTAGTTGGATAGAGATAGCAGTCTTCGACACAGAATCCAGCTCTGTGACGATTTCCAGCGCCTTTTTTAAAAACTTCTTTGCCTTCTGTAAATCATTCTTTTTGAAGTACATCACACCCATCTCGTTCAACAGTAAGGGATCTTCGGAACAGATGTCGTATGCTAATAAGAAATATTCCTCCGCCAACGACAATGTGTTCAGAGACATGTATTGCATTCCTAGAAATAAATTCGATAAGTGAATTCCGGGAAAATATCGACTAGCAGTTGAATACGCGGCAATAGCCTGATCTTGCTCTCCTTCCATGGCAAATGTGTGTGCAAATCCTAACCACGATGGTGCGAAACTTGGGTCTAGTATAGACGATTTTGAGAAATATGTCCGAGCTTCTACAATCTTGTTGAGTACCATGTAATATGTTGCTACACTAAACCAAGTTATCGGGTTTCTTGGAAAATTCTCTGCTAGCTTGTGCGATATTAGAAATAATTTGTTCTTGTTCGAAAACTCATATAGGCATGCAATATAGACCGGTAGAAAGTCGAAGTTGTACTCATCTTGCTCCAGAGCCAGCTGGCACAATTCTAAGCACTCTTTGAAGTTGCATTGTAAATACAGTTTTTCTATCTTGCATTTTATTAGGTCGTTGTTGTCTGCTAAATCGTACTCTTCCACCAGCTTATCCTCACATTGCTGAGTCCTCTCTGAATTCAAATATTTAGAAACAGATAAGGTGTAAAGACACTTTACCATCTCCTCATTATCATCCAAAGACGAAAAATCTAAGGAATCCAGGAGGTCCCATTCTTCTTGTGGCGAGAGTAAGTTTCTTGAAATTAATTCTTGATACGCTTCATAATTTTTGACAT
Source organism: Hagleromyces aurorensis (assembly GCA_030705145.1). Classification (NCBI taxonomy): domain Eukaryota; kingdom Fungi; phylum Ascomycota; class Saccharomycetes; order Saccharomycetales; family Saccharomycetaceae; genus Hagleromyces; species Hagleromyces aurorensis. Next base: position 39,654 of record JANIWU010000053.1, on the reverse strand, counting down.
CCACAAGTAGAGCTTCCTTGAAGGACTCTTTTGCCTTCTGTGAATTATTTTGAGCAGCGTAAATTTTGCCTCGCAGGTAGCAAAGAGATGACTCCAGTTTTATGCCACCATCGTTGAAATCTCGGTTTTTCACTTCTGGATCGTTGAGGTCTGCAAAGGGATTGGATTCCCCAACAATATCCATGGCATCGTCATATTTCTGTAGTTCAACAAGACACAATGCTTTCAAGTAGCGACACATGATGTTGTAGGTATCCATCATATCGAAGGATAGAAGCTCTACGGCTCTCAGGTACTCCCCCTTATTGTAGTAAACTTGAGCCAGCCAAAAAGCATCATTTGGATCCTTTGTGATACTGAAAATCTTATTACCAACAAATTGGGCTGTCTTATAAGTGTGTTGCATGAGAGCTTCATGGCGCCATAAACGCAACTTTTCAACCGACGACAGCTCTGAAAGGTCAAAATCCATGGCAGACGTATTTGTGGCTGTTGTGGTCGTCGTTAGAGTCGTGATCCCATCTCCGTATCTTGTTTCGCCACCATTCCCGTGATTATAGCCTGGTTCTTTGTACTCCCTCTGAAGGCTAAACTTTCGAAGCGTTGAGGCCATTATGCCGCTTTTTGAATTGGACGTCAGTAAGCCGCCAATTTCTCCCCTGTCATGGTTTGATTTCACCTGGTGATATGGTGTTGCAAGCGGTGCAGTGCCATTGGGGCCTGTTTTCTGCAGTAACGGACTGTTGGTACTGCCAACGTACGGTCCAGCGAACTGCACGCCATTCAAATTGTTACTGACATTTCTAGCATTTTCCATTCGCGAGGTTCGTCCTGTTATAAAAGGTGAATTAGTAGCCTGGTTGTTATATGCTGTGTTGGCGTTAATGCTTCCATTAGAAGCGCTGTTGGTGCCGTTGTGGCCTGCAATTGAATCTTGCCCGTCAGACATCGAGTGGTTTCCTCAAAGTAGTGAAATTAAATTTTTCTAAAATCTGGTGGGTTCTATTATAATAAATATATTAACTATAACCTAAGGTTTCCAGTGACTCTGACTACTACTAGGCGCCTGCTCAATATCTCCTACGATGAGTTGTATGTGCTATTCCACAAATCAATATTATCATCACTATATACGTAACAAGAGAAAGTTGATTTTCTTGATAATATTAATCATGTTGTACGGATATACAATTCCCACGGGCTTCTCTCCAAAATTCCACCGGGAAAACCAGGAGTTATAGCGATGAGTTAGTCATTGCCAAAATCACCGATCCTTTAAAGGCTAGAAGGACTTTGTCAAAGTATATAAAAAGAGATATTTTGGCGAAAACCAAGAGATATACCGATCTATTGTTGTATTTGCACTTTCGATACTATCAAAGAACTGATACACTGAGAAAGGTTATACTTATATCCCAATGTCCGTCACATTACATTTGAGAGCTGAGACTAAGCCTTTGGAAGCCAGAGCTGCATTGACTCCAACAACTGTCAAACAGCTCATTGGCAAAGGCTTCAAGATATATGTAGAAGACAGTCCCCAGAGTACCTTCAACATCAACGAGTACAAGAAAGCAGGTGCCATAATTGTCCCAGCTGGTTCTTGGGTCAATGCTCCTAAGGACAGAATAATCATTGGCTTGAAAGAGATGCCAGAAACAGATACATTTCCTTTGATTCATGAGCACATTCAGTTTGCACATTGCTACAAGAACCAAGCCGGCTGGCAAGACGTGCTTAGAAGATTCATCAACGGCAAGGGTACACTGTACGATCTCGAATTTCTGGAAAATGATCAAGGTAGAAGAGTGGCTGCATTTGGATTCTATGCTGGGTTTGCCGGTGCAGCATTGGGTGTTAGAGATTGGGCATTTAAACAGACACATGCAGACTCTGCAGATCTACCAGCAGTCACCCCTTATCCTAACGAGAACGCTCTAATCAAAGATGTCAAACGTGATTATCAAAACGCGTTGAGAAAAGGAGCCAAAAAGCCAACTGTTCTGATTATTGGTGCACTAGGGAGATGTGGATCTGGTGCTATTGACTTATTACACAAGATTGGCCTCCCAGACTCGAATATAATGAAATGGGATATGAAGGAGACATCGCGTGGAGGCCCATTCCAAGAGATTGCAGATGCTGACATTTTCATCAACTGTATTTATTTGTCTAAGCCAATTCCACCATTCATTAACTATGATCTGCTGAACAAACCAGACAGAAGATTGAGAACTGTTGTTGATGTTTCCGCTGACACCACCAACCCACATAACCCTGTTCCAATCTACAACATTGCCACAGTGTTTAACGAACCTACAGTAAGGGTACCCACAACAATAGGCCCCAAACTGTCTGTAATATCGATTGATCACCTTCCATCTCTGTTGCCACGGGAGGCCTCAGAGTTCTTTGCGCGCGATCTGCTGCCTTCCTTGGAGCAGTTGCCAAACAGAGACGCAGCACCAGTCTGGGTGAAGGCTAAGAAGCTATTTGACAGACACTGTGCTCGTGTCACCAGATCATCCAAACTATAAATAACGGAGACATTGACAACTAAGTAGTAGGTTCCCCTCTTCTTATAATATACAGTACATATTGAGATGAAAAAATTCTTCTCTTTATCAAATATTTTATTCTTCGAATTTATTCCAATTCTACACTGACTTTCTGTCTCTTTTTCGACTTCGACTTCTTTTTTTTTGGTTTTGTCTTTCCAAGCATTATTTTTTTTACTTCTTCGGTGTCACTCTCAACCTCACTTTGCTCACCCAAGTTGGCAGAATCCTGGGTCCTCTTCTTCATTGTGTCATATTTCTCAATCTCTTCATTGCAGAGAGCGAGACAGTTCAATCTTTCACCACAGTCGTAAACTGCAATTTGGTCTTTTGACTTCATGTCCCATACGACCACTTTACCATCAGAACCAATGCTTACCATATACTTTCCGAAATCGTTGGCATAAAAATTGAAATCTTTCACACGGTTGGTGTGTCCCATTAACGAAAATTCTGGCTCAATTGCTTCCTCTTTTTCCTTGTATAATTCATCTGTAGCATAGAAATGAATGTTTCCGTCGCTCACACCAATTGCCAGATACTCCTTAGTCTCCTCATAAAGATAAACTCTCTCAATGTGCATAACAGATTTCCTTCCCACTTCTATCTCTGAGACAACCTTGGCAGACTCAGTGTTGTAGATAAGCACCTTGGTTAGTAGCGCCACTGCAAAGTGCTCCCCATTCTCTCCCAGCCACCTTACAAATTGGCCATTCTGTGGGTATTTTCTTAATTTCAGCACTGCTGCATTTTTCATCGTCATCAAATTCCACAGACGAATTGAGTGGTCCTCACTTACGCTCACAGCAATCCTATTTGAAGGATGAATGTCAATATCATTAACCCTGGCCGTGTGACCTTTTAAAACACCAAAATTTTCCCAGTCCTTTACTCTCCAGATGATAATTTTGTTGTCCTCTGAGCCAGATAGCAACCATTTGTTGTCACTTCCTTCACCTTCAACTTTCTTGACGTATTTGTGATTATGACCTGAGAACTTCAACGTCGTGATGGAACCTTGATGTGCCAGTAACGTGCCCAGCTCCTTACGTTTTTGCAAATCGTAGATTCTGATATGCTCATCATTGGAACCTGATACTAGATACCGCTTTGAAATGTCTAGACACTTCACGCTCAGCGCATGTGCCTGGAAGTGGAATATAGGTGTGAATAAAGCCTGTTCTGCCGAGATATCAAGCGAAAGACATAATAAATTATGCTCATATGATCCAACAATTATCCGAAATTGATTAACAGGCATTGTATGGTGTTGTTACCTTTGTTTATTGCCATTACTACTATTCCCAAGCTTCAATTCTATATGGCTACTATCGCGATGAGTTTAAAATTTTTGATCTGTCAGCCCTAGAAGCTTGTGCTTTTACCAAAATGTACAAGCCCTGACGTTTATACCCTACTTTTGACAAACCCTAATATGGAATAACATCATAATTATATACGAAAATAGAGAAATAACTCAACATCTTCCATACAAGTTACAGGTATATACCAACTGATTAGCCAAAATCGTGACAGAAGTAAAAATAAACTAAAAGAGCTAAAATCTAAAAATCTCAAAGTAAAAGCTATTAATTATGTGCTATGACTATTTTATTCACCTCTATCCGGTGGTTGCAAGTGTTAGCTTGCTATAATATCGTTCAGTATCCCAGTAGTTTGAAAGTTTGATAGGTGTTCTTTGAAAGCTGTCTTCACTCTTTCATTTCCGAGCAATATGTTCGCCAGCGCCATTCTGACGTACTCCGCTACTAGACTTGAAAAGTAATGCACCTTGTCGTTTTCGTCGCCAAGCCGGAACATGACATACCATGTCAGCAGGACTATTGTTAATGGCAGCCAGAAGAAAAGCAACATCTTGTCATTTTGGAAATTTTGTCGCTGCTGGAAGAAGCGATTCAACCGCATCTGTAAGGCTTCTTCCTCATCCTCCGAGGATGTTTGCGAGTCTTCCATCTGAGAATTTACCTCTCGTATGTCAACATCCGAAATTACTTGAGACTTGCTCTTCCGTGAAAATCCTGATGAAGGGAACAGATCCTCGTATTTTGGTAGATCTTCGTTGATAAAGTTCATCATCCTGTTTATCAATGAATTATCAGTCGTCCTCTCTTGTGCAACATCAGCGTGTATTTCGTCACTCTCTTCCACTTGGCGAGAATTACTAGGAATGTCGAAGTCATCCTCAGCAAGTAGATTCTCATCCCCATCTTCTTCTAGGTCGCTCTCCTCCATTTCAGAATCATCCGATAAGGGCTGCTCCATCATTTTCGAAATGTGAACTCCATATTGGATATCATCCAACGAATGTATGGATTCAGTGTCAAAGTTGCTGGAGGTTAGGCTAGACTCTGATACCATTCTTGTGATTGAGTGAGAGTCATGATAATCATTTGTTCCGTCAAACGTTTTTAGAATTTCTTCAACGTAGTTGTAATTATCTTCTTTGTCAGCGTGATTGAGTAAGAATAATTTTTTAGCAGTCACCCCGTTATTAGCCTTGATATTAATATCGGCCTTACATTGAACCAGCAATTTAATGACGCGAATATCACCACCAATACAAGCAAAGTGCAAAGGAGAATAGCCATAAGAGTCTTTGTCGTTTATTCTAGCACCACTTTTTATCAAAGTAGAGACTAAAGTGTTGTAGCCCTTTAGTGAAGCAAGATGCAGCATCGTCCTTCCCAAATTGTCACACATCGATAAATTGGAGTTAGATTTCAGAGATTTGATCACATTTACCAACAAAGACTCATCGGAACAAGCCAATTGCTCCACATAGCCATGAAATGCAGTACCTGTTCCAGGTGAGTAATTAGGGGAACTATTGTTAGAGCCTGCATCGCTGCCGACAATTCTTTTGGCAATATTACGAGCATCCTCTAACTTCCCATTCATTTTCAGTCCCACAATCTGCAATGCTAATTCGATTAGTTGTCTATCAGTATCATCCACATAAGTGAAAATAGCTTTGTTTGTAACATGGATATCCGAACTCTCCTGTGTTTCTGGATCATATACTGTTACGTACACTTGTCCAGCAATTTGAGCTGGGGGTAGATATGTGACCATGGTTGAGTTACTCCAACATTGAGTTGACAACGCAATATTGGCACCAAATTTAACAACCAATCCTTGTTTGAACTTGGTTCCTAACAATGTCACTTCAATACCACCGTTAATAGGACCTTGTGCTGGAATAACCCTTTGAATAGAAGGTTGCTTTAAATCGGCGGGGGATGCAGGGTCTGTCAGTGACTGCAAAATTTGTGAAGAAGTTTGCGACATAAGCTGAGAGGTTGGGGCACTAGTCGTTGATGTAGGCATGCTCATCAAAGAGGCGTTGGACCAAGACTTATTGCGCTGTGATGCGCTATTTCCTTCCAGAGTTCCATCCGGACGTGGTCTTTTGAATTGGTAGTTTTCAGTACGAGCAATAGCAGCGGATGCCATAGCATTGCTTGCATTCTTGTAGTCACTTCTTTGGTGAGATTCCGATCCATCTTCACTCATAGATGTTGGAGAAAGCATAGGCCCATTTGTGGTAAAATTAAAACCATTCATTGAATTCAACCCATTGTTTGGGGTTCCTAAGGAATTGAATGGCTGTGTAATATGTAGCGGTGTTGGAACGGACATATCCACATATTTTGTAGGAGTATGATTAAATTCTTGAATTCCATTTGTAGATGGAAAATTTGCTCCTATATTGGTATCACTAGTAGATGCTGTTGTGTGTGATTCACTCATATTAGACGCAGAAAATACTTCCGTAATATTTTCTTGACATGAATCATCCTTACAGTTTTCAGAAATGAGAGGAGGAGAGTCGGTTGATCGAGAACTTGGCTTTTTGTCCATGATCATTATAGATGAGGTAATATATTTCCCAAGAACTTCGCCTTTGTAGTTTTTGAGTAAGAACATTATTTTGAACCCATCTGGAGATTTATGGTGTCTACAATAACACACTATTCGTGCAGTAAGATCGAACTCCGTTATCGTAGCTTTCTTTGGATGTGTGTTTTGTATTGGGAAAACCTGTTTATTATTGAACACAATTGCTCTTCTGTTTTCATTATTACACCATAGCATATTATCACTCAGTCCTGACTTTCTTCTTGACGCACGTCTCTGCTCTCTTTTGACACATCTGGCACAAACTGATGTTACCATGTTCATATTGGATGTACATAAAAGATGGGCATCAACAAAGAGAATTTGTTCCTGAAACTCTTCTGGGTATTGAGAGATATCTTTGCTGGTGTAGAACTTTTGTCTTGCAATACATTCCGTAGGAAGATGGATAATATTTTTATTCATTGTAGGGTTAATTTGGAGAGTAAGTTTAATTTGGTTTTCTACACGAGAAATACTTGGAAGACCGTAGACATTTAGAGTATAGGGTAGACTTAAATCATCTATAGCTAAGAACTCTGCAGGACTAGCGAATGGTGATGTTATCGGCTCATTTCTCCCAAATGTGATAGTCTTGTCAATAAGGTTTTGACTACGATGGAACTGTTCGTCACTCAGCTCTGCGGAGGTAGCAGTGCTAGCATTCCTGATCTCCATTTTCTCTATCTCACCCTTATTGTTGTCATCATCCACTGTGTTGTTTTCTAAAGCTTTTTCATTTGCAGCTTTGGATAGTTCCGTGATGGATGGCGTCTCGACTGCATTAACCGAATTACTGGTATCCATATCAGCGGTGTTGATGAAAGAGTCGAAAATGTGGTCCTCATCCTTTACCTCTCCTTTTGAAGGAGCCCCCCTAAAGAAAAAGTCGTCTAATATTTCGCAATCTAGCATATCAACATCATCTGCAGGTAGCATATTGGGTATGCCATTAATGAAAGCATCGTTATCAGTTTTCATGTGGGTCATTGTGCAAATGATTTATAACGTCTTTTCACGTTAAATGTGTATAAAACAGCGCTTGATCAATTGTAGTCTTTCAATGTGTTACTGCCCTACTTTTACCTGGATCTTCAACTTATCAGAACTGGTAAAATCAGTAGTTATACGTCTTCAAAGATCTGGAGCAATTATAAAACCTTGTTGGGTAGAACCATATAAGATTTTAAAGGGCTTCGATATATATCAATAGTATTTTAAACGTTGTAAAGTTTCGTCTGGCAGGCTAAATACCTTTGAATTGGACTTCTGCCTTGCACATGCGACATGTAGTTAGAAAGTTGCCTTCCTTCACGAATAATTTTCATCACTATGTTATTTTGTTGGATTATATGCTTTCATTACCCGGTCTTAGTCATGCACGGGAATGGCTTCTGGCCAAGTTATATTTAGTCATGGGCAAGAACTCTTTTACGATAGGTAAGAAACGAGCACGACACTGCACGATCAGCACATCTGCCGTTCTTAAACGTGCCAACAATTGCAGGCCAGGACCTATATCATAAATTTGCATGCACGGTGCAAACGGCTATGGTGATGAATATACATGAGAAACAATATAACCTCCGTGTGAAATGATTCCTAAAATGACGTCAATCTTTTCAAAAAATTGCTGAATAACAACTTCAAATCTTGTGTAACCCACATAATTTACTTCAATTAATTAACTTCAACTTGGAAATAAATATGTTAGCAGTTATCCCAACTTCAGCTTCAGATCCACATCCATTATTCAAGAAACCGTGATATGGTCATGTAAATTAGACAACTCGACATGTTTATATGTCAATTTGCCTATCCGAAGAAATCAATACCTCGCTTAAATGGATGCTTGCCCTGTCACAGGATATACCCAAGCCCTGTCAAGGAAAGCTTCTCTTCTGGCGCCTCTACCTCTGTCTTCTGTGCGTTTCGCAAGCCTTCTGTCTTGGGCTGGCGTAGCCAATGCGTTTACCCGACTTTTGTTGGCTATTTGCCTGATAGGGAATAAACAGCATGCACAATGCGCGATGTATGAATGTGGATCTTCATAGCACATGCGGCTCTCCACATAGAGTCGATAAACCAAATGCTCGTAGTAGAGAAGACAAGCGATTTTATATTCACTTTAAACGGCAATAAATAACAAATTATAGGTGACTGTATGCAATATCTGCTCTTGAAATATATAACTCGCTCTGACATGTACTTTTTCCTTCTCCGCCTTTCTAGGCATCGCTTCGCATCTTTCTGCGATAGAGCCGTATTTCTGGCAAATATATACTTAGAGAATACGCATTTTCTGGGGGAACTAAGCGTCTTTTGAATGCAGATTTAATGATGGAATGACTGGTTGAAATCTCTAGTGAAGTTGTGTCTTTCACCTTTTCAGCTTTTGTCTGATTCGTGTATCAATAGAGCTGCAGAAATTGATATTGTCAAGTGCGCAATACAGTTCAAGCATGGGTATACTGTAGTTGCATTTTATTGCCCTTTTTCAAAAGTCTACACAAGTGTGGACAGAAGGTTGTTGTTAGTATAATGGATATAAAATGCTGGTATGGATAGAAAAGCTATCGAGAATGGGCGCCAACATGTCGCAACGTCCTCACCGTTCAGAATAAACTGAAAAAGATCAGCACGACATCGTGAATGGCTGAGTTATTTTTCAGCTGTCTTGATTCTGGAAAGTAATGTAACAAAAAACCTTCCAGCTTACAGGAGGATCTTAGATAATGTCCGTTGCTGTGTGCCCAGAAACTCTTGAAAAGCGATCCACAGTCCGCCAGAAATAGACACAGGAGGTTACATTATAAGTTTTTGTTCTCCCATGGTGGAGGAAATCATGTACAGTGGTCCTATATTTTGCAATCTTTCGTCTAGTGGTACTAGCAGATCTACATGTTCAACCTCCGTCTACGTAACATTGCTATCCTTTTGTTAAGCTCAAAAGTGATAAAAACGTAAATAAAATATCCTGTCATTGACAAGTTTCCTACTCTTGTAATAGGTTCTATGCTGCCGCCTAATTATAAAAGGGCATACAACCCTGGTATTACAGCTCTCGGTCTGACAGACTAAAGAAATCACAGCTGCCAGAAGCATTAAACAAATATTGTGTCATAACAAATAAAAAAATCACAAGATAAGTGTTCCATGTCAAAAGATTTTCTACTCTTTCTGTCCCAAGTAATATAACTAGGAAAGCGTAATATGGTAACTTCAAGCCTGAAACAACCCCAGTCTAGTGAGGACACATCACGTGGGAAAGGTTGAAGAGATTATACTTGAAGTTCTATATATACTCCTTCGAAAGCCTTGAGTGCAAGAGCACAACAATACCTGCTTCTCATCAGTTCAATCAGGTATCTGTGCCATATCATTAGAAATGGACGGTTTTGAAGATATTGCACCGCTACCGATTGAAACAGCAGTCCCCAATGAGTTGTGCAAGATCTTGTACACAGATGAGTACAAACTACTAATGGGCACGTTGAGGAAGCTGATGGAAATGCGAGAGCTTTCTAAAAGGGCCTTTGAGTTAACATCAAGTGTGATCGATGTTGTACCGGCTTATTATACAGTTTGGAACTACCGTTTTTCAATTTTGAAGCATTTACTCGAAAAAGAGGTAGACAAAGTCGCATTCATCAACCAAGAGCTCGATTGGCTTGATGAGGTGACTTTGAATAACCCCAAAAACTATCAAATTTGGTCTTACAGGCAAACTGTGCTACCACTTCATCCATCCGCTGATTTCAAACGAGAACTACCCGTGTTAGAAATCATGATTGATGAAGACACGAAAAATTACCATGTATGGTCGTACAGAAAGTGGTGTGTGCTGCATTTCCAGGATTTTTCACAAGAGATCCTTTATACTGATTCGTTGATCCAGAGAGATGTGTACAACAACAGTGCCTGGACCCACAGGATGTTTGTGTGGGCTAACACCCCTGTGGACGAGACTCAGGTCAAACTCGAAATTGAGTATGTAAAAGAAAAAATTGAACTAGCTCCACAAAATATTAGTGTCTGGTCATATCTGCGAGCATTCTATGAAAAGTTTATGGGTTCAAAATATGATAACGGCATAATTGAGTTTACCAAGAGCTATATCGACAATTTGTCCCTCCAAAATGACAACCAGACCGTAGAAAATTTACCAGAAATCGAGTCCTCATACGCCTTGGAGTTTTTAGCTCATATCTATTCTCTGAACAAAGGAACTCTGGATTGCTCAGTGAGGGCTTACCAGGCTCTAGCCTTGAAGTACGATCCAATCAGACATAACCTATGGAATCATAAAATTACCAAACTGAAAATCTAGTTTTTTGGTAAGATCGATGTGATTTAGAACGTAAAAATTTTAATTATTATCTATAAATTATGTTCAATTTGCTTTTACTATACTTTATATCCAGCTCTTTCTATTTCCTGATGCTCCGCCTATTATGCAGGGCCTGTGCACTAGGTGAAAAATTTCTAGAAATGCAGAGCTCATCGCATATCTTCCTGGATCAAAAATACGAAACACAGAGTACAGCATAGATCATGTCAACCCAGGGTGAGCCAGATATCACTAGGATATTGGGTGGAATTTACCTAGGCGGTATTCAACCAATACAGGATCGCTTTGCCTTACACGCACAGTACAACATTACACACATTCTTTCGGTAATCAAATATGAAGCGATTCCGGAATATTTGATCAGAAAAAGCTATACTCTCAAAAATATAGCTATTAATGATGATGATAGTACTGATATATTGGAATATATCAATGAAACTAACAATTTCATAGACAAGTGTCTCTATCCGAATCAAAAGGAGTACAACCCAGAAGTGGCAGACCTGAGACGCACACCACAGGGCGGCGCCTTGTTCATTCATTGTCATGCAGGTGTTTCGAGATCAGTCGCTTTTACAGTAGCATATCTAATGTATCGCTACCGTCTTTCTCTCAAGCAGGCCTTGCATGCCGTCAAAAGGAAGAGGCCCATGGCGCAACCTAATGGCAACTTCATGGAACAGTTGGAATTATACGAAAAAATGGGCTGTAACAATATTGATAGGGGCAATCAGTTATACAAACAATGGAGGCTTGCAAACTCTATTAAATTGGACCCTTCAGGAGAAGGAATCCTCTCTAAAGATGATACCTACGGTAGCGATGACTTGCAGGAACTCGAGATGAAAACGTCAAAAACACTAAATGAGATCACCGCAGCCAGATGCAAAAAATGTCGATACAGATTGGCTCTCTCAACATCCTTTATTAGGCATGAACCACCAAGCAAGCAGACATCGGAGGGAAATTTCATAAGACGTGCAGCAGGTAAAAGAAGAATCATTGATATACAGGAATCACAGGACAAATGTTCGCATTTCTTTGTTGAACCTTTGAACTGGATGAAAGAGGAACTTCAGGGCAAGCAAGAACTAGAAGGAAAATTCTTTTGTCCTGGCTGTCACAGTAAAGTTGGTGGGTATAACTGGAAAGGGTCTCGCTGCAGTTGCGGAAAATGGGTCATACCAGCTATCCACTTGCAAACAAACAAAGTCGATGAATTTCCAATAGGTAAGACAGTCCTTCCGAATATGGTTCAATTCGATAAATCTAATTAATCTCTTCATTAATCGTAAAAGGACATACTTGGAAACTATTATATAACGCTATAGAATTTTTCATTCAGCATCTGAATTATTATCAAAATGGGATCTCCGTACCTGCGGAGTTCTGTTAATCCCCATTCTCTGAGCGATAACGCTATTTAAACTGCTCATTCTATTTGCTTCAATGCTTTGAACAGTGTCTGAAATATTGCCAGAGTTTATTTCTGTAAATTCGCGTCCATCGGTATCGGTGTCCATGTTTGGATTCTGATACTCGTCATCCAAGCCGAGAAATTGATTGTCAATATTCGAAGTTTCCACAAATTGTTGAATTGAAATATCTCTGCCAGTGTCAGCATTGCTCAATATCCTCGACATGTTCATCCGGCGACTGTTGAGATGTCGGCTGTTATCAAGCTGATCTGAATTTGGATACAAATCGAGACCTTCCAAGTTTTCTTCCGTACCATTTTCTTCTTCGATTCTGGCAAACTCCTCATCAAAATCATAGGAGGCCTCGTCATCCTCGCTCTCCATCAATGCGGGGTTGCTCTCTTGCTCCTCGGGCATTACAACTGGTTCTGGAGAGTCCTGCGGTAGCTGTGTTTCTATATCATTCAATTCAGAGGGCATGTCGTTGATAATGTAACCTGTTTCACTAAATCCAATCACATTTTCTTGAAAATTGGTATGCAAATGAATATCATCACCATTTATTTGGTATGGCGGTAGGTCTGAGACCTCCTGGTTATTCAAGTGCAAGCGCCGTTCTTCTTGTATTTCTACAAGAGTTTTGTTGATACCGATTGGACGTAGCGAGTGCCAACCATGCTTCCTTATTTTTTCCATTCTTTGCCTTGATTTTTCCACCCTCATCGATAATTCGCTGAATTTCGTCTTTCTATTTGCGGGAAAGTAAGGTATCTCTATTTCTGTATTATAGGCAGAAAATGGGGGAATGTATTGTTGGTCACTCTTCCTTTTAGCTTCATTGCGTCTTTCTTGCCTTCTTCTATCATTACCAAGGTTGTTCCCAATTTGGCTAAAAGCCTTTCGGCCCTTTATTTTGTTCTCATCATCAATTAGATCCTGCTTGATGTCACGGAAGAGAGGTAAATCACAAAACCTAACCATTTTGCTCAAGTGTAATCAAAAAGCTAAAATCCAAAACGTTCTGATATTCGTTAATACTGTTACAGGGCCATGTTGTTTGATAGGAGTTGAATCATCTTTATGTCGAGTGGAACTACTTCATCATAATTACCAACACAAATCATGATAATAATTAAAGCGTGGAAATACGACTTTATCATAATATACGTAATACGAAGCTGGATTATTGGCAGGGCTGGCAATCTTTCCCATTAATCATGAACTAAATGCAATTATGTATAGCTCAATCATGGTAAAATCTAGTCAACCTTTTTTCCTATTTTTTCCACCTTGTTGTTCCTCGAATCATTATTTTAACATCTTCCCCTGTATCTCCTAAGCATTTCAGATGAAATTTCCAATCGTATTTGCCTTTAGTTTCAAAAAATCCATTTACGTTATTCAATTATCCCTTCTTCCCAGCTCTTCGAATTTTCTATCAGTAATGACGTTTCGAGGGAATCCGTCTAATTGAACTTCTTTTCTAAAATGCAAGGACTTCTCTACATATGAAACAAATCGACCGTAGCACCACTCGCCATACAGCAAATACTTTTTCACAAGGCTACTAATATCATATCTCTCGTAGGCAAACACAAATCCTGAATTTCTGCGCACAGCTGCCAAAACCATTGCAATCAATGTCAGGTCAAATCCGTAGTGGACCAAACTAGTTAAACCCATTTTTTATTAAGGAAATAGACACCGATAAGTAACAGCAGGGAAAAACACACTAGGTTTCAACTAAAATTATTACTCCTTTTTTTTCTAAGACTTTCCCTTGGATGTAGGACTCTTCGCAGGCATTTAAACCTGGAATTTTCCTATAATATCATCGAATTAAAAAAACCAATCTGCAGGATGAAAAAGATCGCATGTACAACAGAGCAAAGTAAGATAAATTCGAAGGGCATTCACCAATGACTCTGGAAATTTCAAAAGATACTCTTTTAAAGTTTAAAGCAGTCAAGACTTTCAAAGTTGCCGACAATGATCTTTGTCCGATAACGTCATTAAGTTTTGACGATCATGGGCAATACTTGCTTACAGCTGCTGCAAACGATAACATGCATCTCTATGATGCTGTCGGATGTCGATTTCTAAACACAATTGCCTCTAAGAAGTATGGTTGTCACTCGGCCAAATTTACGCATGCCCAAAATGAGTGTGTTTATTCATCCACAATGAAAAGCTTTGATATCAGACATTTGAATCTCGAGACAAACCAATACCTAAGGTATTTTATGGGGCATGGGGCTTTGGTTAGTGATATAGAATTTTCGCCACTAAATGATACATTTTTGTCGGCTTCTTATGACGAGTCAGTTAGACTTTGGGATCTCAGAATATCGAAATCACAAGCAATTGTCCCCAGCATTATGCCGAGTTGTATAGCATATGATCCCAGCGGATTAGTATTCGCTTTGGGAAACCCAGAAAACCATGAGATCGGATTGTATAACCTAAAGCAACTAAAAAGCGGTCCATTTTTAGTCATCAAAGTCGAATCCAAATTCAACCAGTGGAGCAAATTAGAATTTTCAAACAATGGGAAATACCTACTACTTGCATCTTCTGCTGGAAAGCAAATAATTCTAGATGCTTTTGATGGGACACAGTTATTTGAATTAACAGGAACAAAATCTTTCCCCATAAGAGAGTTTTTAGATTCGGGATCAGCATGCTTTACACCAGATGGTAGTTACACATTGGGGACAGATTACGATGGGAGGATAGCCATATGGAATCATGAGGATTCAATAAGTAATAGAACATTAAAACCACAGGGCTACGTACTGGCGGCACCGGAGGTATGTCCAAGAACCATAGCTTTCAACCCCAAGTATGCTATGTTTGTGACCGCAGATGAAGAAGTGAGTTTTTATGTTTCTGAAAAGAACTAATTCACAAGACATATTTGAATGAAATACAAACCAAAAGACTTTATGTAACACTATCATAATTATTCGCATTGTTTTAATCTATAATAAATTACTTATATCAGGGTACTGGACATCACTATTATCTTCGTTCCATGTTGCCCAATTACGTAGGTATTTAACACCAGATCTTTGTAAGGTCTCAACATTACCGACAATGCATAATTGTCTCTTGGGCCTTGTCATTGCAACGTTAAGTCTACGCTCATCTCTCAAAAAGCCTATTTCAAACTCATCGTTACTGCGGACTAGACTCAGTATTATCACATCTTTTTCTCTTCCCTGAAAACCATCAACAGTTGAGATCTCAACAAGTGGATATTTTTCACGAAGTAGATTTCGAATGAGAGTGACTTGAGCGCTGTATGGAGAAATAATACCTATCAATTCTTGTGGTATGTTACTTTCTATTAGGGCCTCGACATGTGAGAGAACGAGAAGGCCTTCATTTTCGTTAAATTTGGAGACTGATAAATCTGATTCAGAATTGTCAACAGATTCCATAAACTCATCACCTTGTGTATCGTACCAAAGAATTGGTTCATCTGTGATGTCGTTGCTATCAACACCAGGAATATCACTTAATAACCATGCCCTCACCGACTCGGCGGCAATAAGTTTTCCATCATACATTGATTCAGAAGGGAACTTCATTATTTTTTCGTTCATACGGTATTGAATATTTAACATTTTTTTGAACGAATCCCCATAAATTTCAATGAGACGATCAAAAATCGTTTTACTCAAGATTGACTTCACATTTTCGTTATCTTCCGTCTTGATTGTTGGTGGTAATTGTTTGTTGTCACCAGCAAGTATGAGTTTAGATATATTCGATTTGAAATGAGAAACAAGAGGAATCCAGCACTGGGCCTCAAAACTTTGAGACACCTCATCAATAATAAGTGTATCAAATAACTTAGGTACATGGTCATAAACTGAGCAAAGATCTCTACTGCTGGACCCGTGTAATGTGGAAACTATAATTTTTGCCTCCAAAATAATGTTGCGAGTAATTTTTCTCTCTGTTTGGCGCAGCTCGTTTCTTAATTCCTTTACCTCTTTCCACCCTTCTTTTCGGTCTTTAAACGATTTGGATTTCTTGATACTACTTATGGTTTTATCAATATCCTTTGAAATATCTTTCAGGATTGCACCTGAATCGCCTGTTCTACTCAGAATATCCAAAGAATGAGCTAAATTACCTTCCAACAATCTAGCTGGATGGCCAATTCTTAACAGGATATTTCCAGGTAACACCTTAGCCAACCTTTCTAGGATAGTATCAACTGCAATGTTTGATGCTGCACACACTAAGATGCGATGGCCTTTTGTATACAACTGTTGAATAAGTTCAACTAAAGTGTAGGTTTTACCTGTGCCAGGTGGTCCGTGTATTATGCTTATATCATTTGTCATTGCAAAGGCAATGGCTTCTTTCTGTGAATTATTGAGAGATGGGTTTTTGAATGTAATGTCTTTTGCTGGTTCCTGGGGGTAAAATGGCCTTGTATTGAGCAAATATTCAATTATATTGTTATTTGAGACACCTTCAAACTCAGCTAATTTACGCATCGTAGATTCCATTCTCTTGTAGGTTATTGTACTGACTGTCTTGAGTATGTAAAATCTCTGGTATGAATTAAGTTTTAAGGCAGCCTCTTCTTGCGATTCTTCGATAGAAACAGTCAAAAGGTTGTTAGTCATTTTAAAAATCACACCGGAGCATTGTAATTCGTTATGATCATCATGCAAGGCATTATCGTTCTTGTTTTTTGTCCCTTTTCCTTTGCTGGTTTTGGAAAATGGCCTAACAATCACAATGTCCCCAGTGTTTAAATCACCTTTGCATATTTCAGTGGATATGGCAGAATCTGGACCAAATTCCATGTATATTTTACCCCCCAAGCCCGTTCTAACATTTTCAAGATTTAAATTAGAGATTGCATAACCGCCGTGGACAAGCTTCGGGAGTGGCAATTCCTTGAGCAACTTTTCTGTCTGCAGAACATCCTGATCCTTTTCATGGGATAAACATTTCAGAAACCTTTCGGCAAGTTCTTTGTTCATTGAGCTGTTGGTTCATTCCCTTTCACTCGGCTGATGATTACGGTTGGTTTTTCATTTGTGAAATGGAACTCAACACCGCAACATAATATAAAGTAATGCCACAGCATAAAGAAGTCATACAAGAATTCCTCCGCAAATGCAAATAGCATTTAATTTTATTGGTTATCTAATTGATTGAATATTATATATGATTATTTGTATTTACTTCTTGGTAGGATGTCGCTGGTCTAAGATGAGATCTTTCCTTCCTGCTGAAACAAAAGCCGCGCATTCTGCACCCATTCTTTATTCTGTTAACATATATTCGTAACGGACAGATGTTGCACTGGTTAGGAAAGTTCATTGGATTGCATGACAAGTGATACATTTCAAAAACACCTACATTCCACATTTCAGGTCATTACATAACTGTGAGATCGCCAAATCTCTCCTTGTAGCCAGGAACTTCCCATTTACCCTTCTTAACCATTTCTTCAACCTTAGCGTCAATCTCTGGTTTGGCTTTGGCTAGATCATCGACGGTTAGCTCATCGAACGGTCTTGCAGATTCAATGTTCTTTAGAGTCTCCTTCAAATCTGTTAGCTCCTTTGCAACCAACTTTTCAGTTTCCTTTGCATTATCTAATGCCTGTGCTTCAAAAGCTTGAATTGTTGAAAGCTGTTTGGAGGCATCGATGGTGACAGGCTTATATGCCTTGAATGATTGCTCAATTTTATCGACAACACCTGTGTTCTTTAGAATGGAACGATAATGCTCAAAATCAACGGTGGTCTCTTGGGATTGTAACTCAAAGAGTTGTCTTCTAGCTTCGTCATTCCGCTTCTTGAAGACAGACAGCTCAGAAGCAGTCCTACCGGTGATCTTCAAAGTCGAAATAACTTTGGCCCAGTCAAGTTTACTGGCAGCTGGTTTGGCTAACGACATAATTTCCTTGATTTTCAAATTGACTCTACTGCTCAACAAGGGTGAATAGCTAGAGATAGCATGCTTTTCTGACAAGGTCCTCTTTTAGACGGTTCGATATAGAAGGGAAATGCGGTTCGTGAGAGGGATACAGTCTATGAGAAACATGGATTTAGATTACCCGATCTTTCACGAAAACGTGTGGTGAAGGGATGTTGTGTCCCTCAGCCAATCATGTCAAGCATTGATCATGTGCTTCTTGCAAAAACTGCAACTGGTAAATGCGAGTGGTTGGAGTCCAAATTTGCCTCCATTT
This sequence comes from Hagleromyces aurorensis, assembly GCA_030705145.1. Lineage (NCBI taxonomy): Eukaryota > Fungi > Ascomycota > Saccharomycetes > Saccharomycetales > Saccharomycetaceae > Hagleromyces > Hagleromyces aurorensis. The sequence continues at coordinate 21,180 of JANIWU010000053.1, read as the reverse complement.
TTGAATCATCAAACATAGCTAGATTGTTTCTCAATGATTAGTTAGGATATTCCTTCTTCCTTTTATGCATATTCTACAGTTTGTACCTCCCATACAGTAGCTAATAATATACAATAATCACGTGCATTGTACTTGTAGATAGTTGGCTCAACTAGTGGGTTGTGTGCTGGTGATGCTAGATATAAAATAGGTGCCTCATTACTTTTATACAAATTAATAACGTATAATAGTGTGTATAGTGGTAATGGAATACAGAATCCCTTTTTAAATTTTTCCTGTAGCTGCTACGTAACAGCCATAGTAATACAGATTATTTACGAAACGCCTCATGAGAACAAGTGGTCAGTAATAATATCCTATCGGCATCTTCGTTCCATATAATACTTTTTTTTGAGTAAAAGCATTGCCATGCCCAAACAATCGGTGCTAAAGTTTTGTAAATAGTTTGTTGTGTCTATTATTCTCTTGATAGTGTTTTTCCTCTATCCAGACACCCGGGCCACCGACAAAACATTAAACTTCAATTATTTAAAGTGTCCCATTAAACTGCCAGGTTATACAAAATAAAAGTTCGATATGAAAGTATTATTACTTTCTTGAAATTGTCTTTATAAAAAGGTTATTTGAGCGGTGCTTTTTTTCCCTCGCAGTTTTCGCAGACATCCCAAAAAATCTGATAAAATAAGGGACAGAAATTTTAGGATAGGCATCAAATCAAACCAACAAATCTTACATGTCCCAGGAAATCTTTTTTTCGTAATGAATGAATGAATGGCTATATTTGCTTAATACATGCCAACAGAGCCAATATTTAGTCCTGATATTTTGAAAATAACCCCAATTTTACTGATAAAAACCGAAGTAAGTAACTTTCAAATTTTGGGATGGTTTCTTGAATTTTCAATGGATTAAACAGTTGTGGTAGTGCTCCATTGCGTTTTATTCACCTCACTATGGTGGTCTTTACATATAGCCTAGGTAGAATTCCAGTAACAAGTGACATTTTCGAAAAACGAGTAGAAAATAATGATAGCCAAAAATTTTAATCTATACTAAATGCTTCTTTTGCTGGCGTGTTTTTAAAAAAATATTTTGTTTTCCTATATTGGCGTTTTTTCTTATCTTCTTTTTTATCAGTATGCGTATGTGATCATCTGCACATAGACTATTTATTATGAAAAAAATGATCTTCGGATTATGACTCCATCTGGATCAAATTGTATAAACGGTTCATCGAACTTTTGATGAGAAGAACTAAGATTTGAAGAAAGAATACACAACAGGTATATAATAAAAGGCACTAATACCAATTGTACCTGGCTTGTGCTTTTAGATCAGCTCATTCCAAGGCATCAGATTGAGTTAGGTTTCAATAGTTATTATTGACATTTATGGAAACATTAAGAGAAGCGATCTTTTACCAGTGTCTGGTATAATACTGAGTAGTTTTACTCAATATAAAGTGATTAAGCTTTAGGAAATTTCAAAATGGCTACAGATAATAAGGCACAAAGGAAGAAGCCTCACAATGATTCTGAGTCAGGCCCTGTGAACTCAATACCTGATTTTCACGGTTCAGTTAGAGATGACGTTACGTACCCCGGACCTTCAAGTGACAACAGTATCACTTCATCTCTTACAGATATCGAAGACTGTGATGATATGGAAAGCTCATCTCATTTCCATAAGAACTCTCCCAATTTGAGAAGCGACAATAGTGATGAAAAGAGAAAAAACACTCGTAAAGTAAGGAAGAAGTCTTCATTAGCGTGTGTGAGATGTCGAAGAAAACATGTTAAGTGTCCTGGTGGTAATCCTTGTAGCAGATGTGCTGCAGCAGGAATTGCATGCGAATACCTGGAACCGAACAAAAAATTGATTGTTTCTATGAAATATTTACAAACACTTCAGGACAATCTTGCCGATATGAAACGAGAAAATGTAAAACTTCAGTCTCTGGTGAATATTCTTCAAGAAGAGAAGGTCAACGAAAACAGGAACGAGTTCTTTGGGGATAACAACCCGAACGACAGGAAGAAAACCCTTAAGAACCTCAATAGTGCGCATCAAGATGGTGCAATCCAATCCAATATTGATACAAGACATTTAGCCCCATTGGTTAATCCAATTACGGATGATGACTTTCACTTCACAAGAAAAAATGCGCCCAAAAGTGATCTTGCAAACCATTTAAAAAATGATAACCATGATAATACCCAAAATAGCTTGGACAATTTGAACTCTGACGATGTGGAAATAGTTTCAAATTTTGCATTACGCACTGGTAGGTTGGTCGAATCAAGAACAGGTGAGAAATATTTTGTTGGCTCTTCCTCAATGACTCTTTTTGGACTTGAAATTCAATCTCTGATAACAAAATATCTCATTAATATGGAACGGACTAGTGATACTGAAAATGATTATGAAAACAACAATAATGATAAAGATGATATTCATAATGATACTGATGAAAACATTCAAACAAATGGGACTAACCATAGTTTAAAAGATGATTACGAATCTAGAAAGGAACAATTTTATGATCAAAACCTTGGTTTGGACCCAGTAGACAAAGTGTTCCAAGAGGAAGGTAACGCATATAAGATAGTCCTTGCAAAAAATGAAGGAAATAACGACATATCAGTCAACTTTACTTTACCGTCATACTCGTACGCAATATTTTTAGTCGATACTTTCATAACTTACAATGATGGCTGCTTTTATTTTTTCAATGAAGGTATAGTAAAGTTTGGACTCAAATTAGCATATGATGGAGGAACATTGTATGAGGATCATACCCTGCAAACAATATGGTTTTGTAAGGTCTTACTAATATTTGCAATAGGTGAAATGTATTTGGGCACATCCAACAGTATAGACGGCAATAGAGTACCGTACAACGAAACAGCAAAGTTACCAGGATCAAACTTCTTCGAGGAAGCCTCACAAATTTTTAGCTGCTTATTTTCCAGTGGAAAACTGGAAAGTGTCACTAAGGAAGGTGGAATAGAAGTTATGCTACTATATGCATTTTATCTACAGGTGGCTGACTGCACTGTCGCGTCTTATTTTTATTTTGGACAAGCATTAAGGGCCTGTTTGATATTGGGTATGCATGTTGATGCACAAAGAGATACTTTGTCTAGATTTGAATTGGAGCACAGACGTCGTATTTGGTGGACTGTTTATATGTTCGAAAGGATGTTAAGTAGCAAAGGAGGTCTACCACTGAGCTTTACCGATGATACGATCTCTACAGAGTTACCTGACGATTTTGACATGACAAATGCAGAGGAAGGATGCGAGCAATATATTTTTCCAGAGGCAGAATATATCACTAACTGTGTGAGGATTGTTCAAATAAATGCCCAAATATTAAACAAACTGTACCAAAAACAGCCGCATTCTAATATTCTTTCAGTCTTAAAAGGCATTGTCAAGAAATTACTTGAATGGAGAAATAACCTATCGAGCTTTTTACAAGTTGATTTTACTGACAAGGACTTCAAAATAACTCGTTTATGTACTAACATGTTCACTGAATATTTCCAGGGCATCAATTTGGCTATAAGACCTCTATTGTTTCACTTTGCATCAATCCAATTGAAAAAATTCAAAAAAGGTAACACGTATGTGAACCTCCAAAATTATTCGAAGACCATATCTACTTTGTTGAACTGTTCGCTACAGGCATGTGTTAATACCATCAAATGTCTTTGGTCTTTGATGGACCAAAACATGGTTGCGCTCTTTGGATACATGGATCGTGAATATCTTTTCACGGCGTCATGTACTTTGGTTCTTTTCAATACTGCTTTTGGGATACATGAACAAACCTATGAACATTTGAACCACGCACTTAACATATTTACCAAGATGAGGAATTTAGGGAATAATCCAGCTGGGTTGAGGAGAGCTCAACTACTTCGTTTAATGGCAAACCTAGATTTCCATGGTATTTTGAAAGATTTGATAACAAGACACAATGATGCACTCAAGCCCGATTCACAATTCGATATTCACAATGATAAATCAATAAGCATTATTTCTCACGCCTCAACAGATAATCTGATTCTATCCGATATTGTAAATGACACGTTAGCCAATTCCTATCAAACAGATCTCACCAAAAGGGAAACAAAAGTTATGGAAACGAATGCTAGTCAATTGGATTTATCAGTCAGCGTTGACCAAGAAAACTTGGAGAAGTTATTGGACCATATGGGAAAGGTAAATACCACTGACGGAAAATTGTGGAAGGAGATTTCAGACCAAGCAATGTGGCTGGGAGACACCATGGACCCTACTGCTCCTGTTGGAATAGAGCTAGATTTTGGTGATATTTTTGGTACTATCTCTTAAACTAATCCAATTGCTTGTATCATTGATAAGTTTATTTAATTCGGCCACCCATTTGTAGTACTATTTAACGACAAAAAATATACACCTAGTTAATTTCTTCACAGACTCGTTTGATAATGTTGGTTGGTTCTTCATCAACCCAGTTTCGTAGTCTTTTTAGGCTATTGATAACATGTACTTCACTCAGTAAAAGCTCTGTAACATTGAGCTGCTGTTGCTGGGTTCTCAAAACACTCCTGCGATTACTTGCATTTTTTGGGTTCTTGTTATATACGTCATTGAAATCAGATAATCTCCTAGATATCATAATCTCATCAATCTCCAATTTTGACAAAAGTCCATACCTTGTAGCTAAAGTCGAGCCCCCATTTTCAATTCTTTGTAGCTTGAATATTAATTTGTTGACCAACGTATGGAGCCCGTTATTAAGATATGGCTGACCTTTTAAATTTAACAACCACTCTATCAGCCCATTTCTTCTGAGTAATGACAGATCAGCTTCTGTTGTAACACTGAATACAACTGTTTCTAAAAACCACGATAAACAGCCATAATAATGCTCATCAGGAATTTTGTCATGTTGAAGGGCCATAATACTTTTTGCTAACGGTAATTCACCAGAGCGTATGTAAGGAGAGCTCAACACCCATCTAGATGCTTCTTCATATAACAGTGATGACGGCTGAAGAATAATAGTTGACATTCTAGCAATGAATTGCCAAACAGACGGCTCAATAAAATTACGGGTAGAATCTGAGAGTTCATTTCCCCTTTGCAAAGTGTATACAATCTTTCTCACCAAAACTTTAACAACGATACCATCCTTCGAATGTTCTTCCTTCTCCACCGAATTCAAAATATCGTTCAGAATTTCTAATGCTAGTCTTTTCAAAAGACCTCCTGTTGCCAGTGATGCAACAGCCAAACTAAAGAGCGACGAGTCCATGTACTTGTGAACATTGTATTTGAAAATAGAACTTCCATCTTCATCTCTTGAATGTGATACTAACTCATCATTATTAATGGATAATAGGAGAAGGAATAAAGGATCATAAAGAGTTGCCTCAACAAATTTTGAATCACAAAAGGAGGCATAGAAATTCGTAATTAAATCCAACTTTGTTTCAAAATCAACCTTATCAATATCTGGCATTTCGACATTGCAAAGAGTAATATTATCAACCGTGCAGTTAATAATATTTTTATCCAGAGAAATAACAAAGCCTTCCTTCTCTTCAATAATCATTGGATAGTCATTGGAGGAATCAGACTCATTTGAAAAGTTAAAATCCCAAGAAAATATCCGATTGGTCCAAGACTCACCAACCTGTGCTTCGTTTGATTGCAATAGCTTGAGAAATACCTTGTCTACAAATGATATTGTCCCTCGGTAATGTTTGAGAATCCAATTTTGGAATGAAACCGTACTGTTCTTTTTAGCATCATATGAGTGCAATAAATATATGATCATCGCTAGCAAACATGCTGAGTGGCCATTTGAAGTCATCAACTTGTTAGTAACATGCTTATTATTCATCAATACCTGTAAAAGTTTTGATGACTCCAATTTTCTGATGGATCTTTTCAAAAGTATGTGATAAACATAATCGATCAAATCCTCATTAACTACCCATATACCACCGAAGATCATCTCTAACTGGGAATTTAAAAATTTGTAATTTACTTGATCCAAATATGACTTCTCTGTTAAACCAAATTTTATTTCTCTTAAAAGCATCAACATCTCTTCTGGAATATGCGAACCCTGTGATAAAGAATCTGTCACATGGAGTATAGTTTTATTTAACCATTTTACTATGTCAATATCCCATAGTTTCTCATACTTTGTGACAATTTTAAAAACATCAACAGTGTATTTATACTTATGACTTTCAGTAAACTTTTTGATTGCACCTGTGAGGGAGTCTTCTGACAAAAGATAATCTAAATTGCAAATTACATTTAATGTACATTGACTGAATTCATCTTGAAATAATTTTTCTATATTTCGATCCAGAACCTCCTTTTTTAACTGCTCTAACTCTTCATAATTCCGTTCATCAGCAAAGTTACAGGCTAAGATAGTCTTTATACCATCATTCCTGCTGCAATCAAAATAATCTTTCACAACTGTCCATCTTGGAGTGTAAGCCGAGAAAAAATCTTGAAGTAATTCCGTATTTTGAAGTCTAGCAATAGCTTGTAATAAATCATCTTCATTAACATCCTGTACCCTATTTTCTTTCAATAAGTCACCCACGAGTGAAATGTTCTTGTCTGGGTATGATTGTAAAATATGTTTAATGAATTCGAATTGGTAACTTCCTGCGTGCTGTTGAAGGAGTTGGAGAAGTATCTCAAACATTTGATCACCAATTTGCATATCCTTTGAGACCAAATCTTGCACATTCTCTACTGTTAATAATCTAGTTAAATGTCTTAAAAAGTCCACTGTATCAGGGCTGGTATCGTTCAAAATGTCCTTATGAGAGATTAACCATTGATATAAAAAGTCACTTAATATGGGATTACCATTTTCCAACTCAGAATAAAGTTGAAACATTACTTTACTGACGTAAAATGCTTTTGATTTGAAAGGATAATTTGTGAAATCATTTTCGGTGTTGCCAAGAAATTGTGAGCAAATTCTCGTGTCATATATAGGAAACTGTTTGTCTCCCACATAATAATTCGCAAGGGTTGACATCATAAATAAAATAGTTCCCTTGAAATAATCGTCATACTTAATGGTTTCATCGTTCACTAGACGGTTTAATCGGAAAATAGTGCCAGCCAAGTCTTTTGGTTTTGATGGAATTCTAGATGATGATCTAATTTTATCATACGGCACAAGGCAGATAAAATTAAAATAGCTGTATTCTTTCATGCTCGACAGATAATAGTTCGGTTCACCAATAATCTTTAATTTTGTTTCGTAATTGGTGAAATCAAGATAGTTTCCTCTATCTTGCGCTGCAGTGTCTTTCAAAGTTTCTTCAGCGAGATGCTGTATGCCTCTTATAGGTTCACCAATGATTGCTAATTCTCTGAGAAATACGTATATCCACTTGGAGATGACCTGTACGTCTTTACTCTTATCCACATATGCCCATTGCTCACAAAGTGCAAACACAAAAGGAGAAATGAGATCATAATTTTTGGCCATGTCGATATATTTATAAGGAGTTTTGATACATCTAGAGATTGTTTCATCTAGTAAATTTAGTAGTTTTTCCAACTCAACAGTAGACAGATGATCGGAAACTGCACTTATACTGTCTAACAGAGCCATTATAGGTGAGGCAAAATCATTAGTATTGAAGACAACCATCCCATTTAATAAAATATCCAAAAGCGACGAAATTTTCGCAGATATTATGCTATTTTTTGAAAATCCTGCTACTTTTGCAAATAACGTGAATAGTGAATGCTCAGTTTTATTAGACAACCACCATTTCGTTTGAGTGCCATTGATTTCTTGAAACTGCATATATTCATCAAGTATGGCAACATCGGAGCCTGTGAAGGAGTCTTTATGCAAAGAGTCGACGAAAACATTCGATGCCGGCAAAGACAATGAAAAAAAGTTGGGAAAATGATTACTATAATATCTCAGAATTGTAGCAACAGATAATACAAGTATTTCATATTGCTTATCGCACTGATGTACACGAGTTAGGAGTGAAGAAAAAATATGCAGATCTGGCATATTTGATACAAATAGAGATCTCAGAGTCGCATTTTGAGAATCCCATCCTTTTTTAATAAAAAGATCCAAAACTTTTTGAAGTTTCCTAAATGCAAAAACGATTAGTTGTGATGATACTTGTGAAACTAATAAAACTTCAGACTGGAAACATTTGGTCAAAGCATTTTTTGTTAGAATGCACGGTAGAATATTTTCAATAACTAACTCAGAATTAGGAAGATTATTGGTTTCAATAGTATTAATAAACGATGGTATTGGAAGATTGATGATTCTTCCTAAAAACATAGCTATACCAAACCAATATGCTGTCATTTTTGGTTCAAAGGAACCAAGAGTGGAAAGATAACTAGTATATGGTGGAACCAGCTCAGGAACTCTCTGCAGAACCTTTATGACAACTTCAGCTTGCAGATCATCTTCCCATGGCTTGAAAAATTTGATCATGGTAAAAAGCAGCTTATTGTGTATAGTAAATTCCTTAGAATTAACGGTTACCAACACACCTCTACTAGCAGAGACGTTAACTGGATCTTTGAACCAAACAGAGCTATCTGGGAAAGCCACACAGGAATCATCATTATAAGAATATGATAAAAAAAATTCCTGAACTAACTTGGTCAGAGACTTGTCCGAGCGATAATAAAAAGAATGAATCTTCGATAAAACAAATTCGTTTATGATACTTGTTTTTGTTGTACGCTTATAACTCTTTTCTCTCAATAGTTTAGCAATAAAAACTTCGAGGGTTTTTTTTAATAGTTCCGGAGGATCTACTTTATCCATGTACTTGAACCAGGGATTCATTATTTTAAAATTGTTTGATATAAGATCTTTTCTTAATATTGCTGGACTAGCAGATAATAAATTTAGCCAAAATTCAATAAATTGATATCTGCACAATAATTTGTTGCTCCCAGACCCATTCTCAGGCGTTATAGATACATCATTCTTGCTTAGTATTAATAACCTAGAAAAACATGGCATTGAAAAATCGATATAAGTCAAAAATTCATCCAACAGTTGGTGGTTGTTGAATTCAACAATTTCATGCATCAATTTCAGCATTGGAACTGCGATCAAAGCTCTCCCGTTACTTAAACCTCTGTAGATAACCTTATTATAGCTATGCAAAATCAATTTAATTAATTCCGCACAATACTCCAAAAGTCTTTCATCTTTTTGTAAAACGATCAACAGCTTTAGCAAAACATTAGTACTCTCTGAAAAACTCTTATGACTGTTTACCTGAGCATAATACGACCACATTTGAGCAACCTGCGGAAGAAGCTTCTTCTCAGCAAACTGTATCAATTTTTTATAATCATTTTCTTCCTGGTCCACTTGTAGATCATTCAGTATCTCATTTATATTTTCAAGTAAACCATTATCCAAATTAGCACTTCCTGAGTATTTGGATTTCTTGTCCTCCAATGCTCTTTGGCGCTGTATGTTCATGGTGCTCATCTTTCAAATAGTATTAATATTTCTCGTAATGCGAGTCCCTGCCAGTACAAAAAATTGCAGCACAAAACTTTAAACTTTTAGATGTAACCCTAAAAGTATATATGGAACTGGACTATGCCTTTTCTCTTTGGGAACAATAATTTCTTAGTATTAACGACATGCACTCTGCATCTATCTCATCTCATCGCATCTTGACTTTTCCTCCAAATTGCAGATATATTTTTCATATATTCATTATTCGTGTTTAATGACCATAATCGGGCCCTTTTTTAAAATGCTATAAACGAGCTTATACACACAGAGGATTAACGTTAGAGTCATTAAAGATTTAGAAAATCACCATAATTAATCAAGTTTTTATATGAAGTGATCTCGAATTGATATTACGAAATGAACTTTGCGACGAATATATTAAAAACGAGGGTTGGAACTAGATTATCTCTGTGGAGGTTTTCTCGAAGAACCTATTCCAGTCCCGGAAGGAATGGCGAAACTGCAATAAAAAAATCAAAATTTGATGGTTCTATGTTAAAACCACTAGGTGTTATAATAATATTCAGCACAATGCTAAATTACGTATCCAATGAACAAAAACGCAATTCTGAACTCAATAAAAGGTATAATCTCAAGATCAAAATATTGGACAATTTAATTGAGAGAGTGAAGGAGGGTGATATAGATTTTGATCCTACTGAGGAGCTCAAGTTGATTAATAAACTTTTTGAGCGATTTGAAAATGCTAAGAATTCAAATGTGGATGAGGAGGTTAAGAAACTAAGAGGAATGAGCGACAAAATGCAATTCTCCAAAAAGGATGTCATCAAAAGCATGAACCGCAATACAGCTCAACTGGAAAGCGAATCATTAGAGGATATTTGGGAGAATTTGCTTCAAGAGATTGAAGAAGATTCCAAAAACCCTAAAATATCAGATAGCTCAAAAAATGGCTCTGGTCAAATTCGCGGAGATAGTATTGAAACCGATAAAGAATTATTAAGAAATATAGCGGACACAGAACAAAACATTAAGAACTATACCCAATCAACTGATGTGCATGTCATAGTTGAGGATCCAGGAAATTTTGGCAGTGCCGCAGCAGATATGAAAGTTAATAAGTTCCTGTAAATAATAGAATTGAAATCTTGGTAACAAGTTGATAGTCCCTCCTGCATTAGTTCATTTTTAATCATTATGATTTTAAGCCAATAACTATATACCTCTATAAATAACCGTCACAGGGACTCCATATTTCTATTATCAACCATGTTAGGAGTGGTTGATGTCGTAACTTCCTTTGACTGTGGATGCACTGGTGACATATTTGGACGTCGATTTTGAGTATTACTGTTTGTGCTGTCCGGTTCTGATAAGTTTGGATCATTCACAATCGCATGCGACGACTTGGGAGATATACCAGTATCTCCATCATGCGAATTACCTAACATGGATTCGTTTTTGATAGGCGACCCCTCCCTTGGGACTGCATTAATATTGACACTCTGTGGAGTAATCGGCTTGCTTCTTCCTTCATTTTCCATACGAAGGGAGTCTGCAGGAGAGCCTCTACTTGCAGTCTCACTTATATTATTAGATTTATGAATAGATGGGCTGTTTTGAGCACGACTACTAGATCGAGTTTCATTTTGTACTCTAATATCATGAATAGTGCTGGCTTGGGCTCCTCCAAGTGGACTTTTGATCGCATCACCTTGAGTTTTAGTTCTTTCTCCATGTTCGGCACCATGCACAGGAAAAGGAGAATAATTTCTTTCCAAATCATTGCGATTACTATTGTTAGGTATCGGTGAATGTATTTGATTAGCTTTCGTCACATTCAAATTGGGCGAACCTCCTTGGAGATTACTTAAAGCATGTAAAAGTTCAGGAGGAAAATTTCTTATGTTTAAACCGTTCGGAGAAGTGTTTGACTCCATAGCTAAGTTAGGTGAATTACCCCACTGTGATGAATTTTGTACCAACGATGAGGAATGTGACTTTGTATGGGAAACATCCATAGGAACTTCATCCGTTAATAGACCAGGAATTTGAGCCAATAACATATGCATTCTCTTGAGAGCATTACCTGCTTTTTCGAAGGATTTAGATCCTACTCTCAATATCCAAACATAATTTCGCAAGCAATCCCTGAATACTACCGACTCCTCCTTTGTTGGTGCAGTCACATATAATAAAGCTGCAAAAGTTCCGATTAACATCAAGTTACCAGTTGAATAAGTATACCAAAAAGCATTGATGTGTTCTGTTTTTAGGTCTCTAACGAACTCAATTGCTGCAATCAATCTAGTCTTTGCGGCAGTTCGACATACATTTGCCAATTCCTTAGGTGTATCGAATTGAAGTGTCGATATTATTTTTCTGTGCAAGGTTATTTCTGCGGCAAAATACGCGAGTGTCAAAGTTGCGTTAGCATTAAACTTTCGTGGTATAAACTTGTTCATGGATAGTTGTGACGGAAGTGAATGATACCATTCTCTTAATTTTAACTGTAAAGGTTTAGCAAGCTTTAAAACTTGCTCGATCTTTTTTGTCACATGCATTGCCCCTTCGGTATAAAAAGTGTCCATAATTTCTCCTAAGATCACACTTAGGGATACTATCTGTTGAAACATCAAATTTCCGTCAATGAAATCTTCATTAGTAGGAGACATGTCAAAAAGAGACATATTAGAAATTGGACTTGTGGATAATTCTTTATTTGCTTTATTGTTATTAGATGAGCTAATGATAGGAGAATTACCTGGAAAGTCTTCTTGTATCAGCAATTTAACCATCCAATTCCTACCAAGTATTAAGTGTGAATATCGTGATTCATTCAGTGCCGTCCACTTCTCTTGTGACCATACTGCCCATGCCAATCGCCTACGCAATCCCCTTTCCCAACGAGGAAGTTTCCAGTCTTGACAATCAACGCCTAGACCTAATTCTTCTGCAATCGAAACTAATGAGGTACAAAGTACCCAATTATTTGGTGCCTCACCTCTACACTGTAAAATCAACAAGCCGGTCTGTATCATGCTTAATTTTGGTCTTTCAATCATTTCAAAAAATGTCTTAAACGCAATCGCATTCAGCTGCTCGGCAACATCAGGTTTTGGAAATCCAATCAAACTGGGATGAATATCCCACCATTGCAACGATAAAGAGTAAATAGAAGCCAATAATGGAGCAGTGATCTCTCTATATGATCTAGAATATTTCTCTAAGAATACCCTTTCATGAAGTATTGGAAAATAGGGATGAACCAACTTGAAAAATATATCAACCAAAACCTTACCATGGGGATGTATCAGTTTTTCTACTAAGTCCACGTCCTGTTCTTGTTTCAAATACAATTGTTCATTAAAATCGTCCTTCAAAATAAATTGAACATTTGGGGCAACTTTTCTAAGAGCTAACAGTTTAGAAAGTTGAATCTGGTCAATACTGTCTAATTTGATATGATTTATCAAATTGCTGTCAAATGGTGAAGTGGGACCAACATAAAATGATGACCTTGGATATTGAACCTGATGTGTTTGTAGCTGATCCCTACGCCCATTACCAGAGCCTATTGTCATGTTCAAACCAACAGTTGGCTGACCACGATCAAACTGCGATTTATTCTGGTTTCTACTGTTACCAGTGTTATTATTAACATTAGAAGGTGAGATATTGTCATAAGCCATGCTTTCTTGATTTTCTTGAGGACCAACATTGTATCTACTATCAGAAGATTGACCACTAATGTTGATGTTTTGGAGCAGCTCATTGTAGAAAAGTCCTAGATGATCTTTTTGAGCATTGCTTCCAATCTGGTTATCGTTGTTATATTTTACCCTTTTCATCAACTCCTTTATGTCAGAGTTTGTAACTTGTCTAGGATGCTTTTTACCCTGCTGCGTTTGGTTCATATAAGACGGTATGGTATTCGGAAGATCTGAAAAGGCACATTTTATTCCTTTGGTCTCACACTGAACACAATCTAACGAATTTTGGGTGACCACGCATTTTATTTGCCTTCTTCGACAATGATCACAGGGTTTCTCCATTCCATTAGTTTCTGGCCCTTTTAAATTAGAGTCAGATTTTATATCTGATGTTTCTGTTCTGTTGATGGCTTCGGACTTGTTCAAAAGACTTTGGTAATGTTGTAAGAGAGTGTCCAAATTTTGTTTCTCTGCCGTGAATGGGTGGGCATTCTGAGCATCACTTGCACCCAAGTTCTTGACAGAATCAATCTCTGTAGGCCCAGTTAAAGCAATATTACTGTGATCTGAGGTCAAATTTTGAAGAATAGCAGCATAATTGTCATTCATAGATAGCATTTCGTTGGTCTTTCCTTTGTCACTAGTATTACCTATTCGTTGATCCATGTTTCGAATGGAACTATTACTATTATCTAAATTTGGCGATGTGACGTTCATAGGTGACTGATTTCTACTATTGTTTACCTCATGAATACTACTGTCGTTGGGCCGATAACGAACATCTTGTTCGCTTCTTCTTTCAATATTGGTATCCAATTCTTCAGACCACCCTGATGAAGATTCTAAGGACATCAATGAAAGATATTCCAATATACCTGTGATAACTGCAAACTCCGTCTACTTAAATGTTTAACGTAGCGCTCAGTGAACCAAGTATCAACTGGGTCGTTTCCCAGTGTATTGTATACGGCAGGAAAACAAAAGGAAAATGCGATATACTTTGTGGACTCTTTTAGAGCCGGTACTTCGACTAAATGAGTTTTATGGAATATGACCAGACCACTGAGACTAATTAGCTCACTCTTTCTAAATCGTCAAACAGTTATGCGTGCCGGGGATGAGAACCCTGGCTTATGTGGTTATCTATATAAAAAGTATTCTCTGCGATTGATAGTATACACTTGATTAGACGTATAACATGATATAATTTAAACTCAGTACACGAATTCACCCAAGTATGCTTCTGCCACGAATCTTGCCCTTGCATTCAAAAATAGTTTCATTTCACTTATCTCTTTATCAACTTCTTCCATAAATTCAATAATGAAATCAACCAATTTTGTCGTCTTCATGGATTCTGTGTGTTTGTTTGTGATCAAAAAGGATATGCTATAGCCCGCAATAGGAACCCGTCTGAGAATATAAAATGATTCAGCACGTTGTTCCAAAAACATCGTAAACTTGTGCACAAGGATTTGTTCAATTTCGTCGGCTTGTTTTACCTTTATGCTTACACGAACCGAGTTCACACTGGGTTCGATAAGTACTTGCTCGTTTTCGTTGCGAGAAATATGCATCGGCTGCAATAATAGTTCAGCACTAGTGTTTGGAACTTCTACTTCCGGTCTGTTGTGCCTTTCAACTTCTAGAGAAGAGAAGTTCGATAGTGTCAATGCTGCTTCCAGTGAGTAGCGCACGGTGGTTAAATATGGACGTAATGACTGTGACATTGCTAGGTATTTCTAAAATCAACAATGCTAATTGAAATTGAGGTCTTGAATTTAAAACTAGTGTAGCTTTTACACCTGTATGCCTTATAATATTCGTTCTTAATCCCACTAATTTCCAAAGGGACCAAATCGTTTCGAAGCATATAAGCTAGTTCATTGCCCCTTTCCGAATTTCAGTCTAGTTTTCAAAACCCGGGTAATAAAAATTGAAGATCAAATTCAAGAATTAATTCTACTCGGGTAAATTAAAGCATAGGACTATAAATCTAGGTGATGACCTACATTACTGTTTCATGAATTTTATAGATTTTATAGCTAATAATTAGCGTAAATGGAGCAAACTCAGGCATCTTGGAAAGAGGCAAAGGATAGCTCTGGAAGGATATACTATTACAATCCATCAACCGGAGCATCACAATGGGAAAGACCACAGGAGCTATTTGATGAGTTCGAGTTGAAACTGGAGAAACATGGATGGAAATCGGCAAAGTCACCAGAAGGTAAAATATACTACTATAATTCTGTAACTGGAAAATCAAGTTGGACAATCCCTGTATTTGATGATGAAAAATCCACAAGTGAACCAGTAGAAATTCCTGCTGAAAGAAATTCTAAAAAATCCGAAGACAAACAAGATTATGAGAACAAATCTGTCATACTAGATATCCCTAAACTGAGTAAAGAAGAAGCTGAAATAAAGTTTATGGATATGCTACGAGAAAACCAAGTGGACTCAACTTGGTCATTCAGCAAAATTATTTCAGAACTGGCTTCAAAAGATCCCAGATATTGGCTGGTCAATGACGATCCTCTTTGGAAACAGCAGACGTTTGACAAATATTTATTTAATAGATCTGAAGATCAATTGTTAAAGGAGCATGGCGAAGTCCTTAAATTTAAAGATGCATTCGAGAAAATGCTTAGCGGCAAACCCCAAGTAAAATATTACACAAGATGGACAACGGCAAAAAGACTAATAGCAGATGAACCAATATATAAACATTCCGTTGTGAGTGCAAATGTCAAGAAACAATCGTTTCTAGAGTATGTTGCAAAGTTACGTGAAGAGCATAACAGTTCCCAGAAAGTATTACGGGAAAGAGCGCTGATAGAACTCCGAGAATACTTGCATAATATATTAAACAGCGAGTTTGATTCCACTCATCAAGTAATCACATGGCAGCAAATGCAATTGCTGCATTTATTTGAGAAAAACAAGCGTTACATGGCCAATAAACATTTTATAACATTGACACACGAGGACGTCCTTACAGAATATATTAAAATAGTTGACCAACTTCAACAAAAATTAGATTCCGAATACAGTGCTTTAATGGAGAAACAGTATTCCTACGACAGATTAGCAAGAGATAACTTCAGGAAGCTTTTGCTCTCGGACAAAATCACGATCAAGGCCAACACAAAATGGTCTGATATTTATAGCTCTATTAAGGCCGAGCCCGACTTTTTGAATTTGCTCGGTAGAAATGGTTCAAATCCATTGGATTTGTTTCTTGATATTGTAGAAGAAAAGAAACTGGCGCTGGAAGCTATAAGATCAATCGCCAGTACCATACTGATTGAACAAGACTACATCTGGGACGAAGATATACAACAAACACATGTGAATGAGAGCAACTTCGAGAGAGTAAAACAGATTTTAAAAGAATCCAGTAAAATACAACACTTAGATGACGATGATATGACGTATGTTATTAGCCAACTAATCAAAATAAGACGGAAGAATCTAAAACAACAACTGGAAAAGCAAGAGGCAACTTGGAAGAGGAATCAATATTACTTTAAATTGGCATTACAGAAAACATATCGTAGTTTTAATTCGAAGATTCCAGATTCTTGGGAAGAAGCAAAAGAACACGTCAGTTCGTACCCAGAATTCAAGGCTCTTGGAACCGACTCAGATGATGTGCAAAAGGAAATCTTTGAGGAATTCAAACGTGAAGCCATTCGAAATTCGACATCAGCGTCTGCTAATTCAACAAGAGATGGTCATTTACCTTCTAGAAAGAGACCATTAACACCAGCAATAGAGTTGGATTATTGAGAGTCTTCCATCCAACTAGTGTTGTCTGCCGAAATCGTATCTATTATTTTTAAATCAACTATTTAAAGCTTTCACTGATCATTTCCCAGTAAAGCGCTTAAACCTAATATTCCTAATAATGCATATTTTGCATAGACATTTTCTGAGATCCATATAGTAATATAGCCTAGCATTGGAACATAGGCTTTTACGGTTCCTACAATATCTTTCTCCTTATTTAGGTATACCTTTTTGTTCGCATATAATGGGATGTCATTGCCAGCGTTATTATCACCCTTAGTCAACAAGAGCTGTTTTTCTACTTCTGTTGTACTGTGATGTTCCCACAAAACTCTATGCACAATCGGAATTGATTTCCCATCCACTTCATAAATTACAATATCACCAACTTTGTTTTGAACATTCCTGTTCCATAAGAACAAAATATCACCTCTTTGGAAAGCTGGTTCCATTGATCCCGAAAGGACAACTACAATTGGGGAATGTGAATCGGTTACAATCGATAAACCTTTCCAAAACATGAATGCTGATGAAAGCACGAAACACACATTGAGAAATCTCGTCAGTTCCAACCGTAAATTCATGTTTATAAAATCAATACTGCCTACGTGATTATATCAGTGCTTCTTATTTCAAACTCAATTCCGTTAACGTAAGGTAGAGTTTCGTTTCAATGGTGTCTGTATTTAAAGTTCAACCTGAATTATATTTCAACCTAATAATCACGTGACAAAATATTTCATGTAATCGGAGGTTAGCGGATACCTTGTATATCAGAACTGAAGTCAATGGCAACTAGAATAAGATTGTTTATTTTATGAGATATATAGTTTGTGTTGAACTAATATATATTTATAGTAATCAAATGAATGTATTTATCTTTAACATTCTAAGCAGAACTATACTCTTTCTTCAAGTTACAAATAACTAAAGACTTCAGTAAAAAACTCTTGTACTAACGTCTACAAGGTACAATATTTTCAGAAATAAAAAATATGCGACTGTGTGGCTATTTAAATTTAGTTTTTATTTTACTTTAAAAAAAGTATATAAGATTGCATTGATATAAGTCAACCGAAAGAGCGGTCGGCCGAAAGTCTTCTGTACCTGGCGAGTTCTGGACATAAGATCAATTTAGTATGTATTGTTCAGATTAATTTACGTGTAATGTGTCTCAAATTTCCCAAACTCTGACTAAGAATTACAATGAACTATTGGAAATAAAACTCTACAAAATATAAGAAATGTAGAAAATCAACCTTGCAGGTCCATTTAACTATTGGATGTTACTAAAAATGTTGTTGTTTCCATCATTGCAACATTGCCGAAGTTTTTCAAATTTTTGTATATTCATAATGTCTTATTTTCATATATTTACATGACTATTACCTGACAAGTTGCTTTGTCTATTAAGTAATTTAAAGTGGTAGTAGTACCAGACTTAAGGTCACAAAAAAAATCTTTGAAAACTTATTAAAGTAATGAAAAAAGATTGAAAAATAATCTGAAATATTTTAAAATCTCAACATACTCACCAATCTATTTTTGCATTCTTTTGAAATACAATTTCCCATGCTATTAATGAGATCATTACTCCAAACCTACAGACCTTCTCTGAAAGATTTTCTTTTTAAAAAGAGCTGGTAAAAAACCACCAAATTTGGGGCTTAAGTTTTGTGGATTTGTTTTTGTAAATTATTTTCATTTCATTTTATTTTATTTTATACTTTTCGATAGACTGTGACCAAAAACGTCAGCAATTCTGCACAAACAATTATAAAAACGAAAAGAGAAGACAGGACTTAAGTTGAAAGAATTTAATTTACTATATAACTATTTTCCAAACAGAAAGACCTCAATGGCTGGAAACTTGGAAATGAATATTAATAAACCCACCCTTCGACGCCGTGACATTTTTAAGCAGAATATCAAACGACTTTGGCATTCAACACACAAAATATTCCATATCCACAATAAAGAATCTCATTCCAACCTACCAAAGAAAACACCACTAGCTCAAAATAATGAAGAAATTAATTGTAATTCAAGAAGCCCAATCGAGGTAGTAATGAGACCCACACAGACAGGATATTCTTGGAAAGTCAAAGAAACGCTAAGAAACCAAGGGGAGCAAATCACCAAAAAATTTAAATCGATCAAGTCTCTCAATCTCATTTATAGCAAACAAAATCAAGACTCAACAAGCTCAAAAATTAACGGGGATATTTTTCTCAGTGAAGAAATTCCTGCCTGCAAAAAACGGTTCAAAACTTTAACGGAAATGAACTTCGCTACTTCTCCTTCTAAAAGCAAAGTTAAGGTTACTGAAAGATTTTCTACATTGAATAAATCAAAAAAGAAGAGAAGTCATCCATCCTTCAAACCATTGGACTTTGATATTTTGGATAGTGGACAGACAATCTCAGAAATCATATTTGATTGTGCAACATACTATCCTCAACTACAGCAGCGTTTCAAAGCGTTGGAAAACAAAAATGGACCATCTCTTAAGACATTACCCTCTGGAAATGTATGTACAACTAGAGAAATGTGCCAATTCTACAATAGATTTCAGCCAGTCGATAATAAGCAAGAGCCGTCACAACCAATATCAACTCGAATAATTAATGATGAAAATTATGCATATGCTGAACCTAAAAAACATTTTTTTTCGCATTTAAATGATTATATTCCATGGAAATACAAGCTGGAAGCCCCTAAAGTTTTGCATCAAACTCCCGCAGTAATTTCTCCTCTCCACGATCAAACGTCTCCCTGGGGGAAACCAGACCTTCACTTCATATGATGAACTACTGTAGGGCGACACAATTAAAATAACTCAAATGGAATTTTCAAGCCTATATTATTTCTATTCTGCAAAACCTCAAAACAAAATGTTTGTTTTGGAAGAATATGCCTGTTATATGTTTAAAAAATTGGAACACTGAACACTGAGTTCGTAAACATGGCCATAATCAACAATAACTTTTCGCCAAAGATAGGAGATTTTGTTGTGGGAGAAAATGGGAGATGTAAAATAGCAACAGAACTTAATGATATTAAATTTTTTGGTCAAGTAATCTTATTTTACCTATTATTTGATCGTGGAAAATCACCTAAGTCATAATAATTTAAAAACCAAAATATCTAAACGGTTCAAAAAAGTATGGCGTATTTTTTGCAGAGTCATGCAATTATGAGGGGTCATATTCATTGTTACCGGGCCGGAGTTTGACCATATCTAAAAAATTATATGTCTAATATTTTTTGACTTTGCAGGTTTCAACAACCAACAAAGTAGCCCTTCACACTTGAAAAAATTCATAGTTTTCTAACATTACTTTAGTGCCAACCAAATAGTAAAATATTTTTAATTAAATTTAGTTTTAAGGACATTGTAATATTTCATTCTGAGTCCCCAAGGTTTATAAAATTCTTTCTGGAAGGGCTGCGGAGTTTCCTCATCTAACAGTAAACTGAAGGGAAATAAAAACTCGAGATCGCATTTCCGTGTAAGGGCTATGTTATCGGCAATAAAAATCAAAAAAATACAGAAATCGCACACACCTTCGTATCTGAAATTTTTTAAAGGACCGCTGAGAGAAAATTGCAGGTATGTCATCGCCCCCCTGCGTTCATCCAGACTATACTTTATCATAGCTATTTACGAGGCAGCCAACGCCTGCTACTCCTGAACAAATATGCCAAGATTGTTGTCACCATTAAGAATGGAAACTGTAGATAAGAGAGGCTACCACTCCCCAAATTATTCGGGCCTTGAATAAAATTTCTTCAACTCAAAGGTCATGAGGGAGGAGGCTGGAGGTTCTTAGAGCTATTACAGCCAATCCTCCGCTCATTTCTGATAAGCAGCATAGCGTTACCAAAACTGCAAAATTTCTATATAACGAATCAGATATAGTTGCATTTATATTTGCAAACAGACAAGCCCTCTAGAATTTGTCTCGGCTGTGCGATAAATACTCTCATTTTTTGATGAAACCATCGCTTCTGTTTGTCCAGACTCGCATAATTGCCTGTAGATATTTACCCGTACACGAGCACGTGATGACTTTTCACATGCTTATCCGCTTATTGAAATGCTATAAAAGGACGCGTTTGTTTAGATCTCTTAGCATATTT